>PVIW01001899.1:0-255850 GCA_004026585.1 Noctilio leporinus | reverse complement strand
TATTTATTTATTTTTGTTCTTTCCTTGGGTTAACCTGCTTTGCTTCCTTGCCTTAGTTGAGCACCCTTCTGTGATAGGAGATTTGTGGAGTTCAATGTTGCCGTCTCCCAGATTTTCTCCACTTGCTGTTCTTGGTGTGTCCTTTATTTGGGCTGTCTGGTTGTATTCTGGGCCTGTGGGCTTTTAGCAGAAACAAAAAGACAAACAAATAAACAAACAAAACCAAAAACCAAACCCAACCAAACAAAAAAAAAATGCAAAAGGAAAAAAGAAATAAAAATGATAATAATAATAATAAGAAAGGGTTTAGATGGCTGTTCACCCTTAATAATCCCTGACTTGTCCAGATGGAACCTGGAGCTGAGGGCTTTTAGCAGAGGGAAAAAAAAGAAAGAAAAAAAGGGAGAAAGTCACAAGAGAAAGAGAAATCAATATTAATAAAGAAAAGGCTTAGGTGTCTGTTCACTTTTTATGGTCTCTGTTGGGTTCAGGTGGAGCCAGGACCAGTGAGGTTTATCGGGGAGAAAAGAAAGGGGAGAGAGAGAGAGAGAGAGAGAGAGAGAGAGAGAGAGAGAGAGAGAGAGAGAGAGAGAGAGAGAAAGGTGGGAGAAAGCCACAAGAGAAAGAGAAATAAATATTAATAAAGAAAGGTTTTAGGTGTCTGTCCCTCCTTTATGATTTCTGATTGGTCCAGGTGGAGCCAGAACTTGTGGGCTTTACCAGGAAGAAAAGGAAAAGAAAAAATTAAAAAAAAAAAAAAGAGGAAGGAAGAAAAGAATAAAGAAAGGGTTTAGAAAGGCTGGGGAAGGGAGGAATATTTAGATTGAGGACTGGGAATGCGTCATAGCCACAGAGTGAATAGACTTTAATTCGAGAGTAGGGGAGGGTCTTGGGTATTTAGGTGAATTGAGGTATAGGGGGGATTAAGAATATGTGAGAAGTAACTTTTGCAAAGGATATGTTGGGGATTAATAGTTCATATTGCTCTCGGTATAACTCAGGTGCTTGAGATTAGCAGCAATCCCTTTCCTGAGTCTGCCTCTTTTTCTTGGTTAGGACTTTACAGTCTATAGCCTATATTCTAGCCAGTTTTGGCTAGAGTGGCAAGGCCTCTGATTGTCACAGTCAGGGCTGATTCTGAGTGTCCACCCCCAGGTAGGCTGGGCCTTGCGCAGCCTGGCAGGGTTTTAGGGCTGCCGGTATTCTGGAGCCCGCAGGGTGACCCCTCCCACTCCTGGCCGAGATTCCTGCCCAGGTCAAGCACCCAGCACCCCTGCAGGGCAGCCCATAACTTTGCAGGTCCCTGTGACGACTGGCCCGACCCCCACAGTTCTGGGAGGAGGCCGCCCCTGTCTGTCAACACTGTCCGGGGTCCGCCTACACTGTCACGCCCTTCCGGGCTGGGCACCACTCCTCCAAGCCAACCAGCTCTCTGCGGAGCCTTTTACAGGCCTCTGTGATGAGCCCCTCCCAGGTGTGGGCGGTGCGACCTTTGTCTCTGGCAGTGGTGGGTCAGTTGCCCCCGCTACTAGTTCCAGGCTCGCCGTTTGGAGTTTCCCGCGGAGCCTGGGGGCCTGTGTGGTTGCGCAGGGCTGGGCCTCCCCCCTCTCAGGGGCTTCTAGCTGCTGTTTCCCCGGTGGCCCAGCAGCACAGTGTTCGGCCCTCTTGCAGCCCTGGCCGGTGCACTTCCCTGCTCCCCGGCTCTGGCTTCCCACAGGGCTCTTCTCCTCTGCCTCTAGCCCCGAGAGGAGCCTCCTCTCCCTGTTGCCAGAGTGAGTCTCTCACACAGTCCCTCCCCTGAAAGAGTTCAATTCCATGTTCCCTACGGCATTTGCCCTCACCGCCTTCACTTCACTGTTGAGACTTCCAGTCACCAGGGAGCCCAGAGCTGCCTCAGTCAAATGCGCCCCTCTGGGCAGAGCCGCCCCTGCCCAGAGCCGACCTCGGCCCACTGGCCAGTCAGTGGGGAATGCTTCACCTACTGTCCTGCTGGCCTCCTCTGCCTCTGGGCTCTGCTCCCCTGTGTCCAGATGCTGCCTGATCCAATTCCTAGGGTCCTGAAGACGTCTCACTCTCCCTATCTTGTCCTCTAGCTGCTTTGGTACTCGAGAACACCATCAGCACTGCTCTCTATTCTGTTGCCATCTTCTCTCTCTAGGCTTATTTTAGAACTAACTGTGTGTGTATGTGTGTGTGCACACGTGTGTGTGTAGTGTGTGTGTAGAAGGCACCTAATTTGACTCACTCAGCCTGGACTCACATTTAAAGATGTTTATTAAAATAGCACCTAAAGATTTGTGGAACCCTTGCATTGTGGGACAGGCACTGTACAAAATACTATCCATGTGAAATCACATTTGCATCTCCTGGGAACTTTATGGGGGTAGGTACTGTTGTTATAAATCCTATTTTATAGAAGAAACAGAGGCACACATAGGTTTGGCTGTCCACCATCACCCCATTTTTTGGCAGTACTGGGATTTGATCCAGTATTGTATACCACAGCTCTGTACTGCATCCCTGTCTTGAGCTTATTTTGAGACTATTTTTCATGAAGAGTGAACCTATATCTGGGTACACAGATTAAGTGAAACTGTTACTGATGGAGTACAGTGTGAACCTGCTTTGTTTAGTTATTCAACAAATGTCTGTTGACAGGCTGCCTGCTGATGGCTAGGCACAGGGCTATGTGCTCATGATGTGGAAGTGAAACTCATGCTGTCCCTGGCTTTGTAGCATTGTATTTCTGTTGAGAGACAAGTGAGTGTGCCTGTTCTATGCCTTCTGTCACATCTTTGGGATTGACATGGATTTAAATCTTTTTTTTTTTTTTTGGTACCCTATATAAGAGGCCTCCTGTTTATGGTGTGGGGATTCAACCAACAGGAGAGTCCTTTTGTTTTTCATTTGCTGTTTAATTATACACTTTTTTTTTAATGTACTAACATTTAAAACTAACATAAAAAAGCACCATTTTTTATTTTAAATGTATAGTCACATAGATATTAAGCCACATAAAAATAAATATGTTTTACTAAATTTGTCTCACCTTTTATTAATTCTCTGTTGATTATCTTTATCTTTATTGGGATTTGAATATTTATTTCCATCATTGTCAGCTACAGGAGGATAGGCAACTATGTTTATAATCTAGAAATTGCACAGTTTTTCTTTTCTTAATGTTTTTTAACTTTTTCCATGACAGTCAATATACAGTATTATATTATTTTGAACGTAGCAATTAGACATTTGTAACTTAAAAAGGGATCACCACAATAATTCTAGTACCCCTCTAATACCATACACAGCTATTGCAGTACTATTGTCTACATTTTCTGTGTTGTGCTTTCTATCTCTGTACCTGTTTTCTAACTACCACTTTGTACTTCTTAATCCCTTCATTTTTTTTTACCCATCCTCCAACCCCCTCCCATCTGGCATCCATCAAAATGTTCCCTTTATCTATGAGGATATTTCTGTTCTGCTAGTTTGTCTATTTTGATTCCACATGTAAGTGAAATCATCTGGCATTTGTTTTCCTCTGTTTCACTTATTTCATTCAGCACAATACCCTCCAGGTCTATCCACGTTGGTGCTGATGCAGATAACATTTTTTTT
Source organism: Noctilio leporinus (assembly GCA_004026585.1). Classification (NCBI taxonomy): domain Eukaryota; kingdom Metazoa; phylum Chordata; class Mammalia; order Chiroptera; family Noctilionidae; genus Noctilio; species Noctilio leporinus. The sequence continues at coordinate 252,232 of PVIW01001899.1, read as the reverse complement.
ATGTTTTTTTTTATGGCTGAATCATATTCCATTGTATATAAGCACCACTTCTTTATCCATTCATGTATTGATGGACACTTAGCTTGCTTTTATGTCTTGACAATGCTGCAATGAATATATGATGTGTGTGTTTTTTAGAGGAACTGTTTTGGGTTTCTTTTGATAAATACCCCAAAGTGAAATTGTTGGGTCTTTTCTAGTTTCTTGTTATAGCCTTTGTTTTAGTCTATTTTGTCTGGTATAAGTATTGCTGTTCTCACCACCCCTCCCCCCATTTTAATGAAATATTTTTTTGCATCCCTTTACTTTTAGTGTGTGTATGTCTTTCAATCTGAAGTGAGTCTCTGTGGACAGCATATGTAAGAGTCTTCTTTTGCTGTCCATTCAGCCACTATATGTCTTTTGATTGGACCATTTAGTCCATTTGTATTTGAAGTAATTGTTAACAAATATGTATTTATTATCATTTTATTATTCATATTTTAATTATTTTTTCTTAGAGAAGATCCTTTAACATTTTTAAAATAAGGTTTGATGATAATGAACGCCTTTAGCTTTTTCTTGCATAGCATTCAAATCTAAATGCCAGCTTTTCTTGGTAGAGTAATCTTGGTTGTAGGTTTTTGCTTTACATCACTTTGAATATTTCATGCCAATTCATTCTGATCTGTTAAGTTTCTGTTGAGAAATCAGCTGACAGTCTTATGGGAGCTCCTGTGTCAGTAACTAACTGCCTTTCTTCTTTTTTTCTAATTGCTTTTCTATTTCAGCTTTAAGATTATCTCTTTGTTTTTAACCTTTGGGTTTTTAATTATGATTTATCTTGATGTGGACCTCTTTGGGTTCATCTTGTTTAGAATCTCTGCATTTCCTGGACTTATATGTCTATTTCCTTCACCAAGGTAGGAAATATCATTATTTTTTATTTTTCAAATCAGTTTTCAATCCCTTGCTCTCTTTTCTCCTTCTGGCACCTTCATGATCCAAATGTTGGTATGCTTGAAGTTGCCCCAGAGCCCTTACACTGTCTTCATTTTGGGAGGAATTTTTTTGTTGTTGTTGTTGTTGTCTTTCTGTTCCAATTGGGTGTTTTCTGCTTCCTTATCTTCTAAATCACTGATTTGATCCTTGGCTTTGTCTATTATACTGATAATTTCCTATAATGCATTCTTCATTTCAGACTAATTGTTTATGCTGTCTCCATTTTTTTGCTTTCTCTTTGTCAAAGTTCTCACTGAAATCATTGTGCATCGTTATAATCAGTGTTCTGAACTCTGCATCTAGTAGATTGCTTGCCTGTGTTTTGTTTAGTAGTTTTCTGGAATTTTGTTCTGCTCCTTTAATTGGAACATGTGTCTTTGTCTCCTCATTTTGGCTCCTTTCTGTGTTTGTTTCTATGTGTTGTGTAGAGTTGCTGTGTCACTTGGTCTTGGTAGTGTGGCCTAATGTAGTAGGTGTTCTGTTGGGCCCAGTGGCATAGCCTCCCCAGCTGCCCCAGGTGCACCCTCATGCTGTTGTTGAGCCTTGATTGCTGTTAGTAGGAGGGATCTACCCTTAGGCCAATTGGCTATGAGGACTGGCTGCAACCCTAGTGGAGGATCTGCTGTTCAGGGGCAACCCCACAGAGCAAGACCCACTTCAGGGGGGCTCTGATGCCCGATGAGTGTGCTCCTTGAGTGTGTCTTTGGTGGAGGTTATTAGTTGGTGGTCTGGCATGGTCTGAAACTGGCCACTGGGTACACTGGCTCTGGGGCCTCCGTGAGGTGCAGCCAAGATCATCTTCTGCCTGTGCCCTTCCTGGGGCCACTCAGCATGAGCTCCAAAGCAGTCTTCAGTGGCTGTTATCTGTGCTGGGCTTGGAGGTACAGGAGAGGCCATGCTGTGAACTGAGGCCAGCCGCCACCAGGGCCAGGCCTAAGGCCACTTCGCAAGAGGTACGAGGCCAAGGCCAGATACTGCTTGTTTGGGGTTTCTGACTCTTTGGTAGATGTTAGAAAAGTCTGAAGCATGAGCTAAGACAAGCTTTTTGTATGGGAAAGCCACAGGAAAGGGTTTGGGTAAGCCCCCAGGTTGGGTGGGCAGTATTTCAGGGAATCACCAGGGTAGGGTGAACAGTGAGAGCCAGTTTGATGGAGACTCAGATATGGTGCCCATATACCAGCTCTGTGGTCCTCTGATACAAGGAGGGGAGAAGGTCTCAGCCACGGAACCACTGCTTCTGCCAGCACTTCAGTCTGGGAGAAAACTGGCCCTTCAGCCCACGCCCCTGAAGCCTTCTGTATGTCCCTTATACCCCTTTCAAGCTGCAGCCCTAGCACTCCAGCTCAGAGCCAGTGAGCCCAGTAACTATGTGCAGGACCTTTAAGAGGAACTGCATGGAAGTCCCCAAGTCATTCAGCTCCCTCAGCCACAATCTCCTTTGGTTTCCACAGTCAGCCAGCCGTTGTAGGGCGCCTGTAACGTTCTAGCACTGGAGCCCTGGGCTTAGGGACCTGGTGTGGGACTGGGACCCCTCACTTCTCAAGGGGACTTCTGTAGCCAAGCTATCCCTCCAAGTTTTTATCTACCACATGTAGGTATAGGACAAGCTCCTTCCTCGTCTCTGCCTCTCCTACCAGACTCATGGGGCTTCTTCTGCATATCCGTAGCTCTAAAACTGCTATTTAGATAGGTTTCAAGCAGCTCTCAGTAACAGTTGCTGTACTTTAGTTGTAGTTTTGACATGGTTGTAAGAGGATGTGAGTACCACGTTCACCTTCTGCCATCTTGACTGGAACTCTGGTCATATATATATATGTATTATGCCTATACATATATATATATACATACACACTTTTAAGAGCATGGTATAAAATATAAATAGTAGCTCTGACTCATAGCTTTCACTTTGTAGATTTTTAGTTCTCCTTAACTTCTGATTACCATTTATGGTCTGTACTTGACCACGGAGGGTTTCTGGTTTCTCAGTGATTTTTCTAGCTCTGCGTGTTGGTCTTCTTGTGGTCCAAGATAAAACCTAGACCTTCCATAGGCTAGAATTCAGTAACAGCAGCAGGTCATGCCTTTACTTTGAAGAGAGAGAGTTTCTTTGTACTAGAACAGTATCTCGAACTGATGCAGGAGATCATTGATCCTACTGAGGAAGAAGCCTGAGAAGACCTCTGAGCTCCTAAAGCCAAGCCCAGGGCTCTCAGATACAGTGCGTCCTACACCACCTTTTGAAGACAGAGTTCTCTTACAGGGAGATGTCCCTAGACACCTTTGCCTTTAGCTTTAGCTTATGAACTTTTAAGTTGAATCTTATCCTTAGCAAGCAGCTCAGAGATTACTGGAATCAAACACTGAGCTTTAACTGAAGTAAATTTCTAATAGTGTTATGTTTCAGGTACTTTGTTTTGCTCTGTCTCACAGTTTCTCAATCTACTGAGAGCTAAATTCCTGGTTGGTTTTCACAGTTCTTCCTCATTCTTTGATAATATAACAGGTACTTTCCACAATTTCAATGTTTGATAAAAGATTTCAAGTGCAGCATACCACAACCTCTTGTTCCTATAAGATTAAGGTTCAACTTCATGTCAAGGACTGACTCACACTTTGAAATCCTTTGAGATAGGTATATCTACGCTTACTTTTCCTTTCTTAGAACCTTTGCTGAATACAAGGAGTCGACCTTCGAGACTATACGCATGACCATCTAAGCTGAAACTGTGAAGCAATCTAGTAATAAATATGAAAAATTACTATTGCTCCATGATCTCTAAAATTTTTGTCAAAACATTAAAAAACTCCTACCACATAACCTAAAATTAGTATAACATTGTATACCAGTTGTAATTGAAAAAAAATTAACTTTACCTATCAGTAATAACTGTATTAGGAAATAAAAATAACAATAAAACTAATATTTAGTACCTGGTAAACTAAAATATTAAAACACTGAAAACGAAAGTAGTTTTAAACGATGCTTGCCTTCTTGTCATGTAACTTCGACTACAGAACAAGCATCTTCTCTCTGCTTTGGTGAATTGTCACACTCCCTCTGAGTTCAAATCAGCTTCCAGGGTTTTATCCTTGGCATTTTCAGTGAGTGGCCTGAACTCTAATAAGAGTTCCTTTCATGTGAAGTTTTTTGGCCAGAGTCACTTCTTGCAGAACATCTTTCTTCTTTGTGTCACAACCCCCTCATTGTCCCAGTGTATGCCAGGAAGTTCACTTTGACTGAGTTTCTATAGCTACATACATAGAGTCTCCTAAATAGAGTAGCGTTGACATCCCCACAGTCAACTCTCTCTTCCATAATGTCACTTATGTTCTATTTGAATTTCATCTCCAGCATGATCACTTTTCATTTCTTCGCTCTTTCATCTTTATTGTCCAGTTTCCTCTGGATGATCCATTATAAAATGTCACAGTGGTTTGTCACTGGAAAATAGGAGATAACACGCCATATGCTTTGCTGTCTGTGGCTGAGGTGAATAACAGATGTGCAGTGACCAATCCCCAACAGTCTTTAAGGGATGACATGATTGGTCACCAATCATGATACACATCTGTTATTTATGTTGTGGTTTGTGGACTGAACAGATGGCAGTGAAGTTTGCACTTAATGCAGTTACTCAATTAATATATTGTGGTACTGAAATTTGAACTGTAATTTTAGGGGACTTGTATTATTTAACTGCATCATAGTTACTGAAATTCCTGTATATCAGAACTGAGGTCTGTGTGGGCATATATGGGCTTATCAAATTCTGTCTTCAGAATATCATGAAAGCTCGGGTAATAGATATTATTTGAGCTCCAAATTGACCTGCTAATTGTTCTAGATTTCATCTACTACAACCTGCATTCTGTCTCATGTGTGCTTTATATCAGTAACAAGGAAACAAGAAAACCCTCCTGGAGTATCTGTTTTTAACATTAGCTGTTTTCAGGTGCCTAGAGGGACATGCCATTTCTTCATTCACATGAGTGAATTGCATAATGGCACTTTCTTAGACTAGAATAGGTCCACATCTTTTGTTTAACTGAGGAAGAAGATCTGGGAGAAACACCACCTGCCACTCCTCCCACCCCTCCAAACACACATTAGAACTTAAGGGTCTTGAGGCAACACTTAGAGTAGTAATTGTCACACAGTAGGTGCTCAATCAACTCTTGAATAAATAATCTACTTGTATCTTGATTTAGTTGAGATGGAATAATAAAAGGTCCAGTTACATTGTAGCTTCACAGTAACTATTTGTAGAACAGATGAATGAAGCAGCCTAGCTCATTTCTGAAAAGTAGCTGGCTAGGTTGAATTATTTTATAGATGGTATAAAAGGGAAAGCTTTCAAATTTTCAATTTTTTGACAAAAATATAATATTGCCTCCCAATATTTTTGGTATCCCTATGTCAGGTAGCATTAAAGTTATAAGTTCTGTTAAAAAATATCAATACAACACCACATGCTAGTGAGGATGTGGAGCAACAGGAAGCTCATACGTTGCTGAGGGGAACGCGAAAATGGTACAGCCACTTTGGAAGACAATTTGGCAATTTGTTACAAAAGCACACACCCTCTTGTATGATGATCCAGCAAGTGTGCTCCTTGGTATTTATCCAAATGGAATTGAAACTGATGTCCGCATAGAAATCTGCACATGGATATTTTTAACAGCTTATAGATGACTGCCAAAACCTGGAACCAACCAAGATGTTTTTCAGTAGGTAAGTGGATAAATGCACTGTGATACATCCAGATAAAAAGAAATGAGCTATCAAGCCTGAAAAGACATGGAGAAATCTTAAATGCATATTAGTAAGTGAAAGAAGCTAATCTGAAAAGGCTACATGCTGTTTGATTCCTACTCTAAGACATTCTGGAAAAGGCAAAACTAGAAACAATGAAAAGATCAGTTATTGCTAAAAGTAGGGTATAGAGAGAGCTGCATAGACCACAGAGAATTGTTACAGCAGTGAAAATACTGTGTGTGATACTATAATGATGGATATGTGTCATTTTACATTTTATGTTTGTACAACACCTGAGGCAAACTATGGACTTTGGGTAATTACATGTCGGTATAGGTTCATCCTTGGTTAAAAAAAGAAAAAAAGAGCACCACTACACTGACAATGGAGGAGGTAGACATGCATAGAGGCAGAGAGTATATGGGAGTTCTCTGTACCTCCCTACCTCCCTCTAAATTTTGTCTTAATTCTGAAATGGTGCTTTAAAGGTATTTTAAAAGTGTCAATACTGTTATTTCTAATAATTTGTGTATTGATTTCAGTATCTTTAGCTGAGGGGAATCTTAAAACATGCAGGTTTCTAAATTATAATATGTAGTCTTGTCAAGCAGCCAGAAAAGATACTAGGAAGTTTGATAAGAGCCTTCTGTTAAGAACACATTAAATTGTCTTTATCTTAATGCTAAGTATTTGTAGAGCTGCTCAAGTTTTATTTTTTGTTTGTTTACATTTAAAATTTTTATAGATTTGATCAAGATAAATCTACCTATTAAAGGACAGGAAAAAAATCACACACACACACACACAAAAGATCCTTGGGATTATTGAGTTCCACAGTATCTATATCAGATTTCAAAACCCTTTAGCTACAATAATAAACTTGGCACCTGGGCTACAAAATACTATCTCCCCACTTGCTGCGGGATGTGCTAAAACATGACCATTGCTAGCAAAGAAAATGAGTCGAAACTTTCTAAAAGATTCACTAAAGAAAACGTGGAGATAGTCTTTCATTACATTTGTTTACATAAGTAGATCTCACTAATATATTTGCTAGAAGTGGTTAGCCCTGTATCAGATAGCTCAATCAGTTAGTTAGAGTTCTCCCGATATGCCAAGGTTGCAGGTTTGATATTCTTTCGGGGCACATGCAAGAAGCAACCAATGAATGCATAAATAAATAGAACCACAAAGTCAATCAGTCTCTCTCTCTCTCTCTCTCTCTCTCTCTCTCTCTCTCTCTCTCTCTCTCTCTCTCTTTCTCCCTCCCTCTCCCTTTCTCCCTCTCCCTCTCCATCTCCCTCTCCCCCTCCCTCCTTCTACCCCCTGTCCCTCTCTCCCCCATATCTCAAAAGTCAATAAATAAAAATGGTTACCAAGTTTAAGGAGGAGTTGGTGGTAGCCTTGAAAATAAATAGTACTTGAACCAGTCAATGGAAACTAAAGCTACCTCCAATATTTATATGCAATCCTTTTGAAAAGGTCATTCTGTGGTAAAACACTGTCAATCATAGTATGTTATCTTATTTTATTTTTGTTGCTAATATTAGCATTATTTTTCTCCTTGAACTCTTCTAAACCTCAAGAGGGTCAAACTCTTATTTTTATTAAGAATGGTATGTCAGCCTTTTTGCATAAACTCCTACTGTACTCCCCTGTGTTTGAATCTACAAAATAGGGACTCTGTGAAAATCTGTGCCCTATAAGAAGGCAGGGACATGACTGAGTCATAGTGATGAGTTATGTGACTAAGGAGTAAGTTACAAGCCTGGATGGATCAAATGAAAGCTTAGGGAAATTGCCATATTGTTTTTCACTCTTTTCTGATGAATGTGGATTTCATTTACTCATCTTCAGGACTGATGATTGATGAGCTCTCCATCTCCCCCCTAAAGAAAATGAAGTTGATACGCCCTGGCTGGTAGCACAGTGGATAAGGCGCCGGCCTGTGAACCCAAAGGTCACAGGTTTGATTCCCCAGCCAGGGCACATAACAAGGTTGCAAACCAGGTCTCCAGCCAGGTCTGTGGCTGGAGGCAGGTGAAAGGCAACTGTACATTGATGTCTTTCTCCCTCTCTTCCTCTCTCTCTTTCCCTCTTTCTAATGAAATAAAATCTTTAAAAAGTAAAAAAAAAAAAAAGAAAGAAAAAAAGAAAGAAAATGAAGTTGAGCTTCACAATCTGAAGTATGAGTAGATGGTGATTTTTTTAAATCTTTGGGTGCCTATATTATACTTCAAATACTTTACCATAGGTTATCATATAACCTTAGGTTATAATACCTTAAAAATAGATTTTGCCATGGTCATTTTGGGGATTATTTGTTGTTCATACTGTAGTTGATCTGTCATTTTAGTGGAAGCAAATTTAATGCTAAATACAACATTTAAAAAAATTTTCCCCTCAGAATATTGATTAATAGCCTGGATGAAACCAAACAGAGTTTCAATCGTGCACTGTTTCTCTCTGCTGCTCAGTCTGTTTTTAGGTTTCTTTTAACAACTTTCTTGGTAAAAAAAAAATAATAATAATTTTAATATTAGCCAAAACAAAACTCAAGTAGTAAAGATATAGTAAAAGAAATAATATTGTTGGGCTTATTTATTCTTTACATTATTCTTAAAGGAAGGGACCAGAGACTTGACAATAGAGCTAGCATCAATAACAAGAATGTGAAATGAGTTGAGTATTTATTGTTTATTTTTATGAAAATATTTTAATTGAACAATTTAAATATTTCCTCCCCTCATATCTAGATTTCCAGATGCTTTCCTAATTTTATATAAGATGGAACAAATTTATATTTCTCTCAGCATTAATAATTAGTCGATTATTTCCATTGACATTATTTATATCAGTTGTAAACCTGAGGCAGTTTGACTCTTCAGGAGACATTTCACACTGGCTAGCATCATTGCTGATTGATACAGCTGAGGGCTGCTCCTGGTATGTAGTTTGCCGGAAGGCAGGGATGCTACAAAACATTCTATACTGTACAGAGCAGCCTCCTTCCCCCACACATGTTCATTGAGAAAGCCTGATCTACATGACTTCATCTCTAAACTGTATGGGAGTAAAAGCATCACTTATAAATTCAGCATCTATATTAACACCGTTAGCCATTGATTTATTATGAAAAAGATTGGAGGTGGCTTGACATGATATGAAGGAGTTATTCTTCAAGGGTTATTCAATTATAGGAAGTTATCTGTTTGTTACTTTACTTTTTAAGTTACAGAAATGACTTCACTTTTTGGGATTAATTTCATGGAATTCTTTCTCTTTCTTTTTTTTTTTTTTTTTTTTAAGCACTTAAATCCAGTACCAGTGTTGCGAAGGAGAAGACCGTTTTTTTATTTGTTGCTGGAATAGTGCTCACTGCATTTGTCATTGTTGGAGCCATTCTTTTGGTCCCAGGTAAGATGTACAGTTACTGGGAGGGAAGTCAGAATTGATAAGGTTGAGAATATTGGAGGGGGGTGGGGGACATGGAATATGCATTCTAGGGCTGCTATAACAAACTACCATAAACTTGGGTATCTTAAAACAAGAGCAGCTCCCTCAGTTTTGAAGACCTGAAGTCTGCAGCAAAGAAGCCATCATGACTATACCCCTTCCCAAGACTCTCGGGCAGAATCCATTCCTTGCCTCTTCTAGTTTCTGGTGTTGGCTGGCAATCTTTGTAGCTCCTTGGTTCCTGGCAGCATAACTCCAGTTTCCTCAGTGTTAAGTCCCCTGCCTTCCGCTTCCAAAGATACTCATCGTTGGGTCTAGGGCCCACCTGCTTAGTCCAGGATAAGCTCCTTTCAAGATCCTAAATTTATTCATATCCTTTGCCATATAATATAATACTCTTGGACTGTATAAATTAATATTCACAGATCCTAGAGATTGGGAGGTAGACATGTCTTCAGGGTCACCATTCAAACCACAGTCAAAGTTCGTTGGCTGAGACATGGATGTGGGAACAAATGTGGGAAACAAATGCATCTGAAACAGCACTTGCCTTTGGAAGGTGGGACATAAGGGTATGCAGCGCAGGGAAAGAACAGCGAAGATAGGATGGGGCTCAAAGTGTAGATTATAGCAAACCATTGTTTTTTGAGCAGAATGCAGTAAGGGTGTGATGTTTAGGAGCATGAATTTGGCAGCCCCATTTGCAGTTGGAGTTAGTGAGAGTGTGGGGAGGAAGGAGGTGAATTTAGAAGACAGCTACAAAGAATAACTATTTTGACTTTGGGACAGATTAAATATAGCAAATTAAGGGATTGGTAAGAGACTTCAGGGTAGTTAAGAAGGAAGCAAAGTCAATTCAAGGCTTTAGCTTGTTGAAACTTAGATGTTGACATTTAGATATCTTAAGTTTGGTTTTAAATAAAAAAATATAGTCACTTATTTTGTGTGACATTTGGGGGAAGCATATATTTTTACGTCTTTTGCAGATTATAAGAGTAGTATTGCTATAAATACATTTAAAAAATTAAGTTTTTTGACTTCCGGTGGGGTAAGGAATATGTAGGAAAATATTTTAAATATTATTTGTATTTATTAATAGGTGAATATTCAACAAAGAAAGCCATTGGACTTGGTTTACTTGTGGTTCCCACAGTGATACTAATATTGCTTCAGTACTGTATGTTTGTGATAAGTAAGTATTTGTTGTTTTAGCACAATTATACCTACTTTTTTCATTTTAAAAAATGGTATTTTTTATTAAAATATTCTTGTATGGTTTTTTATAATACAACAAAAGTTGGTTTATCTCCCTAGATATTTTTAGTGGCATTTTCCCCATATGGATTAGTTTTAAGGTTATATTAGGTTTTCAAGGTAATCATTGTATAAAAAGTGATTTTAATTGATGTATTTTATGTTGATTTAAAATATTATGCTATATAAATTTCTAAATTATTATCTTCATATTTTAGGTTTTTGAAGTTAAAAGTAAATAGTAAACATTTCCATTCTCTTCTTTTGCTAAGCCTCACTTAAAAACAAAAACAGCCGTGGATGGTGGCTCAGTGGAATGGCACAGGCCTGCGAACCCAAAGGTCACTGGTTCGATTCCTAGTCAGAGCACGTAACCATATTGCAAGCCAGGTCTCCAGCCAGGTCCTTAGCTGGAGGCAGGTGAAAGGCAACCATACACTGTTGTTTCCTCCCTTTCTTCCTCACTTTCTTCCCTTTTTTCTAAAAAATAATGAATAAAATCTTAAAAACAAAACAAAACAAAAAGTAGTCCTATTAAATAAAGATATGGAGTTATAAATCATAAAGGGTGGAAATATATGTTTTTTTGATTATTGGTAAATCTTAACATGGTAGTTTTTTTTTGTTTTTAAAGATTTTATTTTATTATTTTAGAAAGAGGGGAAGGGAGAGAGGCAGAGAGGGAGAGAGACATCAATGTATGGTTGCGTTTCACCTGCCTCCAGCCACAGACCTGACTGGAGACCTGGTTTGCAACCTGGTTATGTGCCCTGGCTGGGGAATCGAACCTGCGACCTTTGGGTTCACAGGCCGGCACCTTATCTACTGTGCTACCAGCCAGGGCATTAACATGGTAGTTTTAAGAGAATATGTACAGGGTACATACGATGAATGGGCAGTAACTTTGCATCTTATTTCACATGCTTCTTATTAATTTTGAAAAACTATGTTTCTAAGGTTATGATTTAACATCATTGTTTCAGATATAAAGTATTAAATTCTGAGAGCAACTGTCATATTGAAGGAATAGGATGTTAGGGCAACCATAATTTTTGGACCGCATGCAGGGCAATCTGCTAAGGAAATTGCAGACTTCAATAACATCCCTTTATGTATAGTTTACATTGTGAAGAAGGTGTATGATGCTGATCCTGATGTGGCCACACCAAAAAGGAAAATGCATAAGGTACGCAAGGATCACACAAGTCCAGATACTGTACACAGAATCTAGGAGATCATCACTGAAGATCCAGGAAAGTCAATGCGCTCCATAGCAAGAGCATTGCAGATGTTGGATGTAATGGTTCGCAAGATATTTTGCTGAAGATATCAGATACAGATTATATGTTCTTAAAGGAGCCAGTTTATGACACAGCAGACAAAGGAAAGGCACTCTGAAAAAGCAAAGAAACTTCTAACAAAATTAAGAAATCCCAAAGGAAAAAAACCCTCTGATTTTCTTCTCTGAATGAAAAGAAGTTTCAGCAGGACCAAATACAGAGTGTACATGATAAACTGGCAAAGTTTTAGTAAAATAATATACCACAAAAGTGTTATATTTTGAAATAAATTTATTCTTACATGTAAATACATAAACATAGTCATTGTTTTTTAAATTGTTAAAAAATAAAGTCTTCATTTGCTGCAGTAATAGACTTGATTCCACTTCAGAATCTTGAGCACACTTTAATGAACTTTTCTTTATCCATGGACATTGTAATATTTTCGATCTTAGCTTTAACAGCCTCTTTATTGGAATGAGGTTGTTTATTAACTTCTCTCTCACAAATGCTCCATACATAATAGCCTAAAAGATTTGTATCTGGTGAACTAGGTAACTAGATTTCCTTTGACCAGAATTCAGGAACATTGACTCTTTCTTGCACCTTATTGGCATTATGTGCACCATCTTGTTGGAAAATCGAATGATGTCCATTTGCAACTTGCTTCATCCACTATACAGCTACTTCTCTCAAAACATCAAGGTAAACATCTGCAGTCACCTTCAAGCCTTCTGAAAACAAATGTAGGGTCATGGTATCTCTTTCATTGCTGACAACACCTAATACTATCACTGTAGCAGGAAATTTCATTTTCATGACAATTGGGACATCAATAAGATTCTCAACTAGCCACTTGTTGTGTCTTCTGTTGACTATTTGTTCCTGCTGAGAATTCTTTTCATTGGAAAAAAAAAATGAGGTTTTTTTCTTTGGGATTTTTCAATATTGTTAGCAGTTCCCTTGCTTTTTCAGAGTGCCTTTCCTTTGTCTGCTGTGTCATAAACTGGCCCCTTTAAGAACATACGATCTATATCTGATATCTTAAGCAAAAAAATTTTGCGAACCATTGCATCCAACATCTGCAGTTCTCTTGCTATGGAGCACGTTGACTTTCCTGGGTCTTTATTGATGATCTCCTGGATTTTGTGTACCGTATCTGGACTTGTGTGATCCTTGCATACCTTATGCATTTTCCTTGTTGGTGTGGCCACATCAGGATCAGCATCATACACCTTCTTCACAATGTAAACTGTACATAAAGGGATGTTATTAAAGTCTGCAATTTCCTTAGCAGTTCACCCTGCATGCAGTCCAGAAATGGTTGCTCCAACATCATATTCCTTTGACTTGATGGTTGCTTTCAGAATTTAATACTTTATATCTGAAACAATGATGGTAAATCATAACCTTAGAAACATAGTTTTTCAAAATTAATAAGCATGTGAAATAAGGAGATGCAAAGTATTGCCAATGTAGTGTGCGCACCCTGTGTATAATCTCCAACCTACAATTGGTAACATTTCATTATATTGGGGAGCAAAACACTAAATATTTTTATTATCATCAAAGAATCTTTTTTTTCTATTTGCATATTTAACAGTTGGTCTTAGAGTGTATGTCTGGGTTGCTGTACTTTGAAAGGCATTAATTTGTTATAAAAGCCCAGAGCTAGACACAGTATAGAGGCTCTGGTGTTTACAGCATGCTTGCATAGTGGCTCTCCCCAGAGCAACTGGCAATGCTCGGCCTAATAGTCATTCATATTATAAAACTAGTAAAAGTGGCATTTTTCTAAGATGTTAGGTAGGAACTGCCAGTCACTGCAAAAATAAAAGGCTGCTGAGTGTGCGAATCTGGAGCTGACAACTATGTGGAATATTGTGGTTTAGATCACTGGGAAAGTATCTACCATCTGGCAAGGAACTCCAGAGTCATAGAATACTGTCCTTGATCGTACAAAATACAAGTCAAAGTGATTGCTTCTTAAACACTCACATGCTTTTCCCTCACAGGTCCAGCTATTGGGATGTCCTCCTTCAGCATTGCCATTTTGGTCATTCAGGTGCTGGGCTTTGTGCTTTCTGTGGTTGGATTAAGCCTCTGTGTCTCAGGTAAGGGTCATGTTACTCCTAAGTCCCACTTTCTCCTCTTACTAGGCATTTCTCTTGGACAGAGCTCTTTCTTTTTTATTTCTTTGTTTAAGTAAATTATTCTTGTTTAAGTAAATTTTTTTGGAGCACTTTAGATTCACAGAAAAATTGAGTGGAAAATACAGAGAGCTCCTTTATACCCCATATACTCATAGCCTCCTCTACTGTCATGGTCCAGCCAGGTCCATGGCTGGAGGCAGGTGAAAGGCAACCATACATTGATATCTCTCTCCCTCTCTGCCTCCCTCTCTTCCCCTCTAAAAATAATAAATAAAATCTTAAAAATAAAAAAGTACATGTTTTGTGTGGATATAATTTTTCAACTTCATTTTTGAATAAATGCTACAGAGTACAATTGCTAGGTTGTACATTAAGGGTGTATTTAGTTTTGCAACAAATTACCAAACTATCTTCCAAAGTGGTTACAACCATTTTGCTTTTCTACCAGCAACAAATGAGCATTTCTGTTGTTCTACATTCTTGCCTGGGTTTAATGTTGTAAGCCTTATTATTATTATTTTTTAACTCTCATTTTGCCCCAGCTGGGATCAGGTCTTTCCACGTTGTCTATATATGGTTTATATATAACCAAACTGTATAAGTAATCGAGGGAAAGCTTTTGACATAACCAGGCTTCAGATGATTGGAGGCTTAGGCTATATAGACTATGTTCAATCAGTCTTAATATAAGTTACCTATTATGCTAACAAGGGCTTTTTAATTTTAATAATTTGGAGTTATTTCACTGAATGAAGAATAGATGAACATATAAAGGTAATTTTTTTGTTTATTGATGAGAAAAATAATTATTCTCCTTAATACTTGAGATTAGGGCTTTTATTGTTTCTTTTCAGAAGTTCAGTTATTTCATGTGCATTTCTAATATAAAACTTTTATTTGTTTTTACAGAGTGTACCCCAAGTCATGGCCCTCTTCTGATTTCAGGTTTGGGTATTGTAGCTTTAGCACAATTGCTTGGATTAGTTTATATGAAATTTAGTGGTAAGTTAACTTTATTTTTATTAGTATATGTCAAGAATTTCAAAAATACAAGGTGGGGCAAAAGTAGGTTTACAGCTGTTCATATGGAAAATAATTAATAAATCATAATTAAGAATAAACTCTGTTTCATGGACTCACAACTACAAACCTACTTTTGCCCTACCCTGTATAATTTGGAAGTGCTTTTTGGTTGATTTTTAAGTTAGGATCAAAGAAATGTATTTGTAACTAATGAAAGAGGGTAGAAATAATATGAATTAATGAAAAGTTTAGATTATAGACTAGTTTAAAAGAAAATGACTTTATGTTTTAGAATGTGTAAACCTTTTTATACTATGAAAAAGGAGAGCTGGATAAGGGGTTATTTTATGAAATAGAAAATTATTTTTAATCAGCCCATTTTTTTCCATGATAGAGCTTTTTCACAGAGACCTGTTTGTCACTTATTCTTCTTGCAGACTGTTAATAGATGAAAATTGAAATTCAAAATCTCAGTTTTGCTAATTAAAGAATAGTGTACTCTAATACTTGACTATAAAATATGAATTTTAAAATTTAGGCTTTTATTTGAAAATCAGTTGTTACTAAGTATAAATTAGCTTAATGTTTCTAAACTTTGTATTTAATCTGCCAATTTTCAGTCGATAGGTTTCTGTATAAGTTATTTTTAATATATATATAGAGAGAGAGAGAATTGCTTTTAATAGTGCCTAAAGAAGTTCCCTATTATCTGGTTTATATTAATCTCCCTTATAAAAAGAAAACTTTTTTAAATTTATGAAGTAAAGTAAATCCTTAAATATCTATCAAAATAAGCAAAAGTTACAAACTAATGGAGTAAAAACATCAGCCTTTCTTCTTTGCTTTAGGCAAATTTTATGTGTTTCTGCAACTTCATACAAAACTTGAATTGTTAAATTCAAATAATTTTTGCATTTCACAAATTCATATAGTCAAATAATGTACCATATGATGTGCACATTACTTGTAAAAACATTTTATCTTTTGAACTTCAGCTTTTGCTGACTGATCATTGCATTTAATTCTCTTACATATTCTTTGTCTCTCTTTAATTAACGTTTATTAGATAAACAATTAAGATACCATTCTTAACTAAAATGTACCTATTTTTAGTTTATGTGTTCATAAAATCAGTTGTTTCATCAATGAAATTTTTTTAGTTCATACCTCCTAAGTCCCTAAAATACATCTAAGACTTCCAAAGCAGAATGACATTCATTTGGTAGCTATCATGAGCATCACATTATGAATGTTGACACATTCTCTTATTTTTGTTGAGTCTTCTAATCAGCCTTTGTCTGGTTCTTGAAGATGACACATCTGATTATGTCATTCCCTATGAATGCCTGAGAATAGTATGTCAGCTACAGTATCCATACAACATTTGATAGTATTAGGTGTCCCTGACTGATGAGATGATCAGATCTTTTTTCTTTTTCTCTCATTATCTGGCTTGCCCTCCCTTTTGTTACCATGCTCCCCCATGACTTAATGAGGAACAAAGAATGATGTCAGTTGTCCATAGGTCTGAAAATGCTGACTCAAGCGGGAATATGCATTGTCTAGCTACCACCCCTTGACCTCACTCTTCCACTTCTCCATTGCTGACATCCCTAAGAAGCCTGTAAAATCTTCACATCAAAGTGAAAGTGAAATTATGAAAGTATCCCCGGGTTGTTTTATTATAGTTTAACATATAAATATACCATATGTAAGTTTAAAATTTCATTCAATTTTATTGACATGGTGGGAATAACCTAAATTAACTTTTCAAATTAATTTGCCTGATACCTGAGTTCAGAAGCTCATCTTTCTCCTTTTGAAGGGCAAGAAGAGAAAAGGTACAGAAAAGTTGCTCTTTCGATAATGTACTAGACTAGGAAAACAGATGTGTTTTTCTTATATAATCTATAAATCTGAGTATATGTAACATTAAGGTTGCAAATTTGAGCATTTGAACCAGGAAGTATAAGTTTTAAATGTTTTCAAAACAACTTCTGCTCTTTGCCAACTCTCTGCTTTGGAAAAGCCTAAGAAAAGTGTCTCACCTTAAATGCAATAAAATCCTCAGATGGTTAAAAAAATCCAAGCTATTTTTGAAGGTTAAATTAATTTCCCTATGAGAAGCTTACCTTTTATCATTTTCATTATTTCTAAGTTTAAATTTGCAGCCTTAGCCCTGGCTGGTAGCACAGTGGATAAGGCGCCGGCCCGCAAACCCAACAGTCGCAGGTTCGATTCCCCAGCTGGGGCACATAACCAGGTTGCAAGCTAGGTCTCCAGTCAGGTCTGTAGCTGGAGGCAGGTGAACCGCAACCATACATTGATGTCTCTTTCCCTCTCTGCCTCTCTCCCTTCCCCTCTTTCTAAAAATAATGAAATAAAATCTTTTAAAAAAATAAAATAAATAAATAAATAAATTTGCAGCCTTACTTGTTACTTTAAAGGGTAAGATTTTGGCAAGGAAGGGGAACCGTTTGGTCAAGGAACTAGCATCAGTGACCCACAAACAGGTGGGATTGACTGTGGGGGCTGGATAAGGAGGGTGGGGAGGGGGAGGGCAGAGGGGGAAAAATGAGATGAATGTAATATAACAACAATAAAATAAATACATATATGAAGAGTAAGGTTTTTAACTTTCCTTTTTTTTTTCTGGTCTTCTTTAATCAGTCACCTTCAAAGCACTGTCCATTAGATGTAATACACCTATCGAGATGTTTATTTTACTGCTCAAAACAGTTTTTAAGCTCATCAATTTGGATACCTTTTAGTGCTTCTGCCTTTTTTTGTTTCACCTCTTACACACTGGCAAAACTTTTTCCTTTGAGGACTTTTCTTATCAGGGAAACAATAAACAGTTGCTCAGGGTGAGATTGGGTAAATAGGGAGGGTAAGGCAAGGGGATCATGCCATTTTTGGTCAAAAACTGCTGAACGCTCAGCACGGTGTGAGCAGGTGCACTCATAAATCACCCATCATAAAATGGGCAAACTTGTTGAAAGAGAAATCAAACGTAGAATAAGAAGCCAAACATAGCCTCTCACAACAACGTCAGCTGGTACACTGATACAGATGGGTTCCTAGAACACTCACTTGATGGGGAAAGCCTATACTACAAGGGGCCCACCCTCCAGGAGATTATCCCAGAGTTTTTTGGGGGTCCCCTCTTATACATGACTGGGCCTCACAGAGAGTGGAACAGTAAGTAGTTTAGGAATTGAAAGGATCAGGATGTCTCAAAGGTACGAGTCATTATGTTGCCCCCAGTTAACCCTCCATTTACAATAATTTAGTTCCACTCTCCATGGTTCTTTACCTACTAGCCAACTAGCTCATCCTCTCTTAGGTCTTTTTCATCCAATGTATGTCTTCTCACTGCTAGTTCTTCTTACCTAGAGCTCCAAGCTTTCAGCTTCTCCTTGCTTACTTCCTTATCACCTTCCTTTACCATCACCAACTTTCCAGTCTCCATTCTTTCTCCCCCTTCAGATTTCTGTGAGATAAAGAAACTCGGCACAGTTGGTTGACATTCTCCCTGTGTTAGAAGCATACCAGCTTCTGGCTCACTTAGAGAGTGACTGCCCTTGGACCAGTTCTCACTCCCCCTCATTTCCCATGAGTTTTGGAAGCTTCATATGGAGGAAGAGTGAATAAATAACATAGAAAATGAGAGCAGTTCTGGGTCCCTGCCTCAATCAGCAAATTCAGTACTATTATCCAATTCAGAAAGCCATGGGATTGACCAACCGGTAGCCCCACCCTCCTGCAGTTTCGTTTGCAAGATCTTGTCACTAGCTAAGGCATTTGTATCTGTAGGACTCCGTTTGCTATATTTAGGTCTGGTTTTAGCTGCTCTGGGTCCTCCTCCCTTTGTTTTCATAAGAAAGTTTTCTCTTCTTTACACCGCTAGAGCAATTCTTTTTTCTTTCTCACTTTATTCATACCCTGTTTGTCATCTTCATTAACCAATCCATTCAGAAGCAGTGAAGGATAAGCTAAGAAGGAGCACAAAGAGAAGGGCCGAATTGTAGTAAAAACTAGCCCTCTAGAATATCCAGAGGGATCTGAGTATTTTCTTTCATTTTAGCTATCTGCAACTTTGATGACTTGAAAGATGAAAGAAAGAAAAAAGACTAGGCTATCGAGAACAAGAGCAGTGAGCCAAGTAAGGGTGGGAGGTGGTGTAGAGGCAGAGAGAGGTCATTGTCACATTCTGTGCACTTAGTGGGGAGGGATGCAGTCTACAGTGGTGTGAGTAGGTAACAGCGTTTTTCCACCACAGCATGGGGGAATATAGGATATCACAAATGAGCGAGTGTGTGTTTATTATTTGATGTAGATGGATTGTTTGCATCATTTTATTCTATCCATATAATAAAGAATGCTCAGTATTTTATCATAGACATCAGAACTGGAACTCCCTCTGTAGACTTTCTGGCGCCTCCACTTGTAGCCTGACATGTTACTTTAAAATTAAATATGTGCATTGTGTTACTTTAATTTATTAAATTTATTTTCTTATTTTTTAATTTTACCAGCTTCTAATCAGAGGACTATACAACCTCCTAGGGTAAGTTAAAATTTCTTAAAGGAATTGGGTCAGATCACTTGATGATTTAGGCTGAGGAAAGGTCATTGAGATATCAAACACTTTTGCTGTTTAGTGTAACATCACATTAAGAAAACATTGAAGCCATTTCATGACCTTTGCGTAAATAGATCCAATTCTATTTTTCAATCTGTTTAGTCATTTAGTAACAAAGAGATAGAATAAATGATTCCTTAAGATTATGCTGACTTCTCATACCCAGAACTGGAAAGGTTATGTGTAGGAATAATGGTCATTATCTCTGCTGAAGGAAAGCTGATTCCAATATATTGCCTCACCTGTTGGATTGATTTGCTGTGCATATAACAGTGTTCAGGCTTGAAATGGCGGAGAAATTTATATTAAGTTGGTTTTATTTAAAGTAATAATTATACAATAAATGTAAGTATTGCTTTAAAACTGTTCTGAATTATGATTTACTCCCCTTCATGGTGTCAGACGCAAGAGCTACCCTATGCAAATAGGACCTGGAAAGTACTATACTATGTTGTACTTCCTCTAAAGGATTTAACAGTAGCTGTATCTGGAATGCCAGAGTGCAGGTGGCAGGAAGTGGAGATTACACAGGCTCCAAAATCTGATCAGCCTCAACCGAAATACAAAGGAGAGAAGGGGTGTGTCTGCCACTGGTGTTTATTCTAAAAAGATCTATGCCAGTAGCTACAGTGGTCACAACCACACAGCAGTTTTTAATGTGTCTCAGTTGGAGATAATCCAGCCATGAGACCTTCAGATCCTAACATATTCTTTTTCCTTCATACTGAGTTTAATTTGCATGACTTAAAAAAAAAAAAAAAAAAAAAAGATTATTTTGCTCTTGTTTCTTGTTTAACTGTATTGTTTATTAGGTTGCTATTTATTTTGGACTTTAATAATATTTTTTGAGAAGGTAGGATTTCTTCAATTGAGAGAGGCTGGGTGGTGTGGGAAATTTTGCATAGAAAATGAATGTTAAGAGAGCAATACAGTTATTATTAAACTATTAGATTTGGCAGGCTTTGCTGTTTAACCTTCATTGCCTTGATTTTGGACTATAGGATTCACTATTTACTATATAGTTTAAATGTTAGCATATATAAATTTCATTATGAAGAACTTGAAATAAATCCTATTTTTATATAAATATATTTTAAATATTTTCCAGAAAGCTGTAGAGGAGCCCCTTAATGGTATGTGGTTATTACAAGCTTGTATATTTTGCTTGCTCCATTACCAGACCATAGTTTGAATTGGTCCCCAAAATAGTTAGAATGTTCATTGTATGTCTTGGGAAGAATCTAGATTATTTTCCCCTTGCCTTGACCTCTCTTTTCTGATTATTGATCAAGAATTAGCAGTGTCACTTTTGCAATGCTCTCACTTCTGAGAAAAGTGCACTGTTCTGTCGCCTAAGTAGTTGCATGCATTAGTCAGTGATTTTGGGCAAGGGGGCTCTTGCCTTTTCGTATTGGCCATGATAAATAGAAGAATTTCAATACATTTTTATTTATGACTTATAAATTTGGAAATACACAGCCTGTCACCATGGAGCGAGACCAAAACATTTAACCATTTTTCTCCCTAAATCTATATCTATATTCTCAACTGGCTTTCTTTCCTTGGTACGGACTCTGGGTATGACCCACAAAAAGGCATTGTAATCAAATGCCTTAAAATTAATTTGGATTTATAGCTGTGGAATAATTGGCATGATATTACACATATTTGTTTATTTAAAAATGATTTTTAATTGTGGAACCTTACTAATTGCCTGCTTCGCTTGTTACTAATTCTTAGCATTTAAAGAATCAAAGGGAATGATGAATGATGGTAAGTGTACAAAGCACCTACAATTATAGATTGCTTAAAATATGGACATTGAAAAGAAATTAACTTGCTTCTTGAAAAATATGGCTTTTTAAATAAAAGGGACACTGTCAAATCATAAAGGTTTACATTTCTTGATTATAAAATCTAAATCTAGTAAAATTGCAAAACTAGTAATATAAAAGCTGTAGTCAGACTCTCTAGTCATATTGCTCATAGCAAATAGAAATTACCACTCTTAAAAATCATTTTTTAAATGCAGTGTCTGGTGGCTGTAACTCTAAAATGGCTTTTATATGACAGATAGTCTGGCACAAATCTTTATAATCTTGACAGAGTTTCTTTTGTGCTTGCTTTGGTGATTTTGTTGTATATAATCCATGGGTGCTTAGTATCTCTGCTTTTCCATGAAGAAACTTGGGTCTAATCTTTTGGAAGAGGACTTAGAGAGAGAGAGAGAGAGAGAGAGAGAGAGAGAGAGAGATTCAGTCACTCCAGCTTTTGCTTTTTGAGGGGACCTCTGGGCTAACAACTTAAAATTTTTATTAAATATTCCAAAGATATACATTTACTCTTAAAAGAAGTCAGAGATATTGAATGCTATAATTATTCATTTTTAATTTTACCTTAACATGCTTTGATACTTCAGTTCTACTTTTATTTTATAAAAAACTTCTTCATACCTTTGGTATTTACAATCATGCCTTGATCGTGCAAATAGTTCACTTTCTGTTTTACTGTTTTAAAGTCTGTGACCCACCTGCTCACCTCTGTAGTGAAGTGGAGCATTGGGCTCCACGAGCTGTGTTCCCCAGAGTATAGTTAGTGTTTGCTGAAGGGTTAAAAACACGTTGATTGTGTGTTGGTAGGTTAAGTTTAAAACAATGTTTAGGCTCTGTTCGGCAAGGGGGCACAAAATGATCCCACTTTTGTAGGTGTGTGTCACATGCTTTATTATAAAAATGCATGTTTTACTATACTAACCACTGCCCTCCAAAAATCATAGTGAGTAGGAACAAATTAAATGGTATTAAAAAAAAAAAAAAAAAAGAAGAACTGGGGCCTAGAACAAACCTGGCATGGTTTGTTCATGTTTTTATTCTGCTGTTCTATTTTCAAGGTTTTTGTTGTTTGTTTGTTTGTTTTATTCTTTCCTACTGTGGACTTATTCTTCTGTAGTTGTGTAGAGAAACTGAACTCTTCTTCCCCATTGTCAGACAACCAGTATAAGAACCTTGAGCACCTCTTTCTTTGTTAAATTCCCTTAAGATAAGATTTTTCTCTTGATCCATTGAATCAAGAGAGACAGCAGTTTTTGTTCCTAGGACTTAAAATCTATAATGACCTTGACATTTCCTTAATTTCACTAATATTTAGCTGTTTAGAATTTGCTGGTTATTTTAAAATGCAGTTGGCAACCAGCTGCATGATCCTTAGAGTGGGACTATTTTTGTCAGTGAGTAAGGTTCAAAGCACCCTCCTAGGGACTATGGTACCACTTCCTCTTTCACTTGTACCTAACCCTGCAATTATTTCGCTTAAGTTAAATGAATGATGTACCTAGATCTAAAGTGAATGTGAAGGAATATTAGTCTCTGAGCAATATCTTTTGCTTTGAAAAAATAGCATCCCTTGGCTTCCTCTCAGCTAATCCAGTAAATGGGAATGGAATGATCAGACTCTGTTGATCTTTATTTTCATTTTGCATTGCCCTTTTGCTTACTGTGACCAAAAAGGCTAACAGTTCACCTGGTTTATACCTGTGACCTTTGTAAATCTAAGCTTAAATACCTTGTCTTTATTTTTAGATATTATGTATCTGAAACAATTCCAAAATTTTAAGCTACATCAACTTGTTAATGCATAGAAAAGAGACACACACAGTAATTGAATGTTCCCTTTTCAATTTTCCAGAGTAACTAAATCGAAGTGATGGACTCAGACCTGGAGAGCAGTTAAGCTACAAAAGGAGGACTACGCTTGTGTTTAAGCACCATGGCCTTGATTCGCTCACTGTCCAAGAAAAGTAACTGGCTTTCATCTCGAAGAGAAAGTAAATCATTGACTTTTAAATGGCTATCGCAGCTGTTTTTATTCAAAGCATTTGTGATTTTGTTAATAAAAAAATTATGATCTGTGTTGTGTACCCAATTGAAATCCAATTTTTTATTGTTATTTTTCTTCAATTAGGGGCAAAAGTAAAATGGGCAACTTCCAAGAATGATGCCTTTCAGTACCTAGGACCTGTTGACTTTAGGTCACCAGCTTAAATTGGTTCAACTTGAAATTACCTGGCATTTACCTGCTGGCTACCCAGAGATGTTTCTGCAAAACGGTGGCTTCCATCAGACATTAGCAAAGTCAGGTTTGTAGCCACATTGATAGTTACCGTGTCAGCTAAATAATGTGTCTGCTACTCTGGATCAAGGGAATAGCAAATTAAGTATAGGCAGGAATTTGGCTGGAAACATTTTGTGTGCTATTTACGTGTGATGTGATAGCGATGGAGATTATGGTCTTCATTCTTGGGGGTTGCCATTCACATACTCTTCCTTCAACATACAGTGTGTGTAACAGATCCTTTCCAGATTTAGGGTAGTTTTATTGATGGATGTCTTTTACTTTTATTCATACAACCCTTTAAACCCTGTCTTGTCCTCCTGTTATTTGCTTCTGCTGTACAAGACGTAGCACCTTTTCTCCTCTTTGAACATGGTCCAGAGACATGGTAGCATCATAGCAGAAAGGAGCCAGACTTGTTCTCAGAGAACTCTGTTCACACTTGTCAGCAAAAATAGCACTGGTTGTAACATATGTGTTCCCTTCCTCGGGTTCAAAGGCACAATCTACGGTGTTTCTTCACTTCTTTTCTGATCTGGGGCATGAAAAACCAAGACTGAGGTTTTAGCTATGTGTCTCCTGCATGGCAGCATAATGTGTGTCACTGTCAGGCCAACGGGCCAGCCCTGGAAAGGGTGGTTTTATTGCTGTTGTATCTATGTTGCATGATAAACGCTCATTCTCCTCCTCCTGTAGTCCTGCCTCGTATTCCCCTGACTCTTAAGATTGAAAAATAAAACAAAACCCCCACGTTTTCTACCCCATTAGAAAAAAAATAACATTCTGACAGTTGTGATCGCCTGGAGTACTTTTAGATTATTAGCCCTCGTTTTCCTCCTCTGTGGGTGTGTGTTTTTATGTGCACATGTGTGAGGTAGGCACATGCATCTTCTGTATGGACAGCAGTGGGGTACCTACAGGAGAGCAAATGCTAATCCATGCTTTTAGCAAAACATTTAAAAACAAAGTTATTTGTTGGGAGAGATTATGTTTGATTCAAATATTTGATCAGTTAAAACTTCAAAAACTTCTAGGTAATTTGCCAAGTCTTTTGACTGCTCACCGGTACTGTCTAAAATACTAGTGATTCTTCCTGTTTGTGTAATAATAAGATATTCATATTCATATTGTATTAGAAATAGTTATTTCTTAGTCCACTCAATGTCCCCATGTGCCTCTTTTATGCCAAATTGTCATTTTTCAGGTTGGGACCAAGTGGTTTGCCCTTGGCAAACAAAATTTATGACCTACTGCTGCCTCTCAGAAAACTGAACACACTATGAAGACAGTTCTTCCTGGAAAAAAAATTTTTTTCCCTAATTGAGTTGCTGTCTAAAATATTACATAGGTAGAGGGAGCTGTATTCCTTTATACAAATCTCATGGCTCCTTCTGAAAATATTTATAATTTAGTCAAATTGTTTGTTGCTTTAGAAACCAATTTTGATGAAAAAAACCAATGGACTTGAAAAAGATCCAAGTTCCTATTCTCTATTAAGAAAAAGTCAGGTATGAAAATCTTTATAGTACCCTTTTTGTTTTTCTTTTATGAACTAACATCATACCTTTTAATACATAGTAAACTCCCCAGTATTTGGGGTTCAGCCTTGGGACTTACCCATCCTTTGTGTTCTCCTTGATGTTGCCTACCCTTTGAGGCATTCACTGCCCAAGACAACGCAGAGAGGTAGCAGGACAAAGGCCAGATGAAACCAACTCTTGTTCTTACAGTTGTCAGCTTCCCTGGAAAAGGGACAACAGAGGTAGCAACCCTCTTACTTGGGCATCATCCGGCCAGTTCGTTCTCTTTCAATCAGACTTGTAAAGGCTCCCAATCTTCTGTCACACCTAATGAAAGTTGCTAACAATGTTTGGGCATCATTTATCTGTCCTCCCTGCCCATAATCTGAATTTAACTCATTGATCCAATTTTTGCCATTGGTGCTTCTGTTCAATTTTATTTATTGTATGTCCTTGGAGTGATGCCATTTGCCATTTTTGCAACAACCTTTTCAACCTTCTGGCCAAATCAAATTTTTCCTCTGCCTCAAAACATTATCCCCTAGCCCCTCCTTTCCCACTGGCCCCCCTTTGCAGTCTACTTCCCTCTGCCTACCTGCCTCTCTCATCTTTCCTTTCCTTTCCTAGTACTTCATGAGTCTCTGCTTTGCTCTCGGTTTATCTTACTTTATGTTATTTGATATGAAAATTTCTCCATAGCAAGAGTTTTTCTTCTCTCTCTTACTGCAGTGTTTTGCATACATCAGGTACTCAGTATATGTTTAGTGATTGAGAGTTAGCTATATGTAGATTTTCCACTATTTTTAATAGGGTGAGCTAAAGAGTGTTCTTTTTTGACAAATTTCACATCCTCCGAAAACCTTCAAAGGCAATGATGTTTTGCCTGGAAACTCCAGGTTTATTCTGTTTCAATTTCTGAGAATATCAGAATTAAACAATGAGGCTGTCCCATAATCAGGAGTATTGCTCTTTTCAGGATGCTGTAGTCAGTTTAGTAAATGACTAAACAAACTGTGGTTTGAGTAAATAAAGCTTAAAAGTGATAAGTTTATTTTTCCATTGCATTAGTAAGAATTACACTCTATACCACCATCTAGATTTTTCCTTCCCTGAAACAAGTCTTCAAAAATGGTCATTTGTGGTGTTATGTATGGAAATAAGTACCCCTTTATTTACCTCTCCTTGGAAACCAGAGAAATTATTGTTGGGCAACGCTGTCTCTTTTTGCTGTGTTTTATTTGATGGAGAGGATGTTCAGAAACAGTTTTACATGTGTCATGTTTTCAAAATCACGAACTGCCATCAGCCACTGAGGTCCTTTGTCAAGTCATTTTCCATGGCTAATAGGAATAATCCAGGTAACTTTCAAGAGATGAGCAGTGAACAGGCAGTTTTCTTGACTTTGATATTCGACAGCTCTTGCGTATCATTTAAGACCAGTTTTCCCAAAATTTAGCCTTTTGAAAAAAAAAAGAGCATTTGTAATAAGCTTCTCTATAAGACAACATCAGTGTTGTTATCAGGGTAGGTGAGAGAGTAAAACATTTTTGTTTTTATTAAATGGAGAATTATTTACAAAAAGCCATTGTTGAAAATTAGATCCTACACCAGATGAATATCCATTAACCATTCTAAGTAAAGAGAACTCCAGTGTTGCTATGTGCAAGATCCTCTCTTGGGGGCTTTTTTCCATAGCAATTAAAGGTGTGCTATTTGTTGGTAGCCGTTTTTGCAGTGATTTAAAGACCAAAGTTGTTTTACAGCTGTGTTACTGTTAAAGGGTTTTTTTTTTTTTTAATATATGTATTAAATCAATTTATCACTGTTGAAGCTTTGAATATCTGAAATCTTTGCCAAGGTAATTTTTTTATTTAAAAAAACATAACTTTGTAAATATTACCCTGTAATATGACATATACTTAATAAAACAAATTTACGCTATTTTGTTGGCCTATTTATGTTGCTACTACAACCTACCACAGCACGTCTCTTGAGAACGTTTGTTTATCAATGTATTTTCACGTTTATATCCTAGGTAACAGTGAAAAGGATGACGGAAAATATTAATTTATAAATTCTTTTTAAAAATATCATGTACAATAAAACTTTTAACTGAAGCAAAGTTTCAATTAAAAGCTTTAAACAAGTCCAACGTGTTCATTTTTCCCACGGTATAGTGAAAACGTCACATGAGAAGGCAGGAGACCTGGGTGCTCCTTCTGGCTATGCTACTGACTAGCAGAGGACCTTGGCAGGTAAGACAAGCCACCCACCTGCGTCTCAGTGGCCCTCCTCATCTGTAGGATGACGAAGTCTCTTCTAAAACTGAACTATAAAACAATTCTCCCTTTTAGTTGGTTATCAATTAGGACTATTTTGATTGCAAGTGAAAGAAAACCTGAATCTAAGATAAATGGGATTTGTTGGCTAACATAACTGAAAATTCAGATGTGTGACAGCATTCTGGGCCCAAAACAATGTCAGAAGGGTCCAGTGTCTCGTCCCCTTTCAGCTTCCTTTTTTCCCTATTGCCATGCTTCCCAGAATTCATGTGAGAGCAAAGTGCTGACTGCAATGCCAGACCTACCTTCTTCCAAGTTCAGGGAGAGGGGAGAGGGGAAGAAAAGAGGACATCTCTGCCCTGGCAGGGTGGCTCAACTTGCTGGAGCGTTGTCCCCGTCCACTACAAAAGGTTGCATATTCAATTCTTGGTCAGGGCACATGCCTAGGATGTGGATTGGATCCCTAGTCCCCAGTCAAGGTGCCTATGGGAGGCAACCAATTGATGTTTCTCTCCCATCTTCCCTAGAATCAATAAGAAAGAGCCTCAAGTGAGAATTATTTGAAAAAGAAAAAGAAAAAAAAGAGTGTATCTCCCTTTCTCAGCAGTCCTACCTGCTCTAGCTTGCTTGTTATGCTCTGGCTGGGTCCTAGGTCTAGCCTGGCATGGAGATGGTGGGTTCCTGAAGTAGTGCCGGGGGCCGAAGTGAAGTTCACTTAAGCACAATTAGGAATGATTACCGGAAGATGAAATGTCATTAGATTTGGGGGCACAGAACTCCTAGTCAATGCTGCATACCTTGCAGGTGCGTGCTTCGATGCGGCATTGTATGTGTGATTGTAGACCATTTGAACGGAAAATAGTATTTGGTAGCAAAGTACTATCTCATTTCTTGCCTTATAGGCAATTTAATTTTTGTGCACTTATGAGGACTTTTTCGGTCTCAGCAGGAGTAACTAATGGAGTTCAGAAAGCACTTAATGGCCTGCCTCCTGCACTGAAAGCTGTTCTGTGCGGCACAGAACCTTCCTCACCCTGATTAGAACTCCCACGGAGGCGGAGGCTTCCAAGTGCAACTGGGTTTCATTTCTGTGGGTCACCTTTCCAGCTCAAGGCCTCAGGTTGGACGCCTTTAGAAAGGAATGGATTGTGGTAACACCATCTATGTATGTAAGACATGATTTCACCCAGCAGCGCAGTGATTTAAGCACAATTGACAGGATTTGGTATGAGAAGGGAGATTGTGCCGGAACTCGGCATGCAGTGTTTATTTTGCACATATAAGCTTCATGCTCAAGGGCCCATCCATCAGATCAGAGGGAAATGAAGTATTTAGCCCTGAGTTATGGATAATTGGACTGAGGATAACGTTGAAGACAGCACTGCAGACTGCACAGGAGTGACCGTGGACTTAATGATCTGAACTCTGCTTAGCAATCGTTTATTTATTTGGCTATTTGACTAGGAGGCGGCAGCGTTGCAGCTCTGATAACAGGCATTTGGGGAAGAGCAGGTATCTTTTCTCAGTTCGTATAATAAGAAATGCTAGGTAAGGAGTCCAATTTCAGAGAAATGATTGGTAAGTCTGTATGCTGCAATCCGGTGTCGGTTTCCGTGTTAGTTTGCAGAGACTCAAAACTGTTGCTGTTATTTTCTTCTAGACCTTGCAGCACCATGGAACAGTACTGGGCATGGGATCCTCCTCTAAAAATGATCCCATTTGATCATGAGTCTGCCTTCAAAAAAAAAAAAAAGAAAGAAAGAAAGAAAAGAGAAAGGCAACTCTCATTTTGCTCTAATTTTCTGTGAATTGCCTGTGAAATTCCTTAAGGTTAAACTGACAACATGTAAGCTTATTGTCTTCCTAGACAAATGGATTGTTTGCCAAGTTTAAGTGTATTTGTTTAAAATATGTCCTCCATGGAACTGTTTATTTTTTTAAAATAAATAGTAATTTAGCCCTTTTGATCAATCTATAAAGGCTTTCTGAGTCATTTTTGTTAAAAATATTATTTGAGAGAGGATGGAGTTAAGCTGCATCATGGGTGAAGGAAACTTTGGTGTGCAAACCCACCATCCTATACGTAATACATGTTGTGGGGAGGTGTCGCTCTCATGCTGAGGACAACTGCAAAGTGCTGGAACCTTTGCTCTGCCCACTGCTACCCCTCCTTCCCTAGCTCTGGTAGGAACAGCTGCCCCACCCCCCCCAAAGGTGGGAGCCCTGTGGTGGCACATCTCAGCCCCCACCCCCCAGGCAGCTCTTCCAGGACTGCTTCCCGCTGCCCACTCCCTGCCCCCCAGGGAGTCATCTACCTGAGCTCAACCAGACGTTTTTTAGAATGTAATGTTCATAAACCTCATTTTTACAAGTGAGAGGATACATAAAGTTGTTACCCAAAAAAACCCTTTCTTTCTTACAATGTTATCAAGTGTTCAATTCTCACAGTTGAATTGGCTAGGTAGATGTCTTGGGTTTTTATAATTTTGATTATCCTGGATTCAATAGAGCCCACATCTCCTATCTTTAGCTATATGCCTAAGGATCAACAGGGATTGTTCTGGTAACATCTGTTACTAAAAGAACAGAAAATGTTGCTGTGAATCCTACGCAGGAATATATTTGAAAACATCAACAAATACCAATTTTTCTCACATGTTTTCAGAGAAAGCTATCAGAAAATTGTGGAATCTTTCTTCATGCTTAAAGCTGATTGATTGATTGATTGTGGGATATTTATTAATTGCCTAAGAATTGTGCTTGAAATATTTTCTTTAGTTGGGTTTTTCAAAAAGCATCACATTTAGTGAAATAAAATGCCCTTGTATTATTTTTGTGTCCCTGGAAAAAAATATTAAATACAATCTCCTGGAAAACATTTGGCTAAAGGGTTTGAATGGAATAGTTACTGTAATCTTATCCTTGGACCTCCTGGCCAGAATTGTTTTCTTTATGAATAGACTGAATTTAGTAGAGAGACCAACAAGCTCTTAGCCTCTCTCCTCAAAAGCAACTAAGATTCTCCAAAGGATGTATAATATAAAGTGATAAGAAGGTCTCTGAACAGATTTTCCCTGAGTGACTATATCCCCTGGGAGTCCACTCAGTTGCTGTAACAGGTGTTAATGAGGGCAGCACCTCCACCTGAGCCAGGTACTTATTTATCTGACTCTGTCTTGCTCCTCAAAGGATTCAAAGTGGCCCCTTTGAGTCAGAGGAAATCTGCTTTCCATAATTATAGTCACATTAGTTCTGTCACAAATCCAAGGACAGTAAAAGGATGGTGGGTAAACAGCTCTATGCAAAACTTGCCTCAAAATGCCTTGTACAGAGGCCAAGAGATTAATTTATTCATATAAAGAATTATTTTTTAATTTTTCCCCCTGAGGAGCAAAGCCACCATGATAATTTTCACTATATGTAGAAAACAAATTTAGGGGGGAAATGAAAATAAAAATTCCTGTCCAAGAGAACCTGGCAGTGACCCAGGTGCAGGTGAAGACATTTTATGAGTCTACCTTCTCTGGTCCCACTGGGTATTTTTATTCATCAAATTGGAGATAAAGATAAGGGTTGATCTCACAAGGTGAGACAAGAGAGAGCAGCATGTGTTCGTTAAAAGACTCCACAAGATAATAGATTTTTTAAAAAGCTGTTGCTGAGTATAACTTACTTACAATGTCACCGGGCTTTTTTTAAATAAAATATTTTCAAGCAATAGTAAAGAATCCTAGAACCCCCTGGGGTGATGGTTAAAATCCTGTCAGGGATTTAAATCTAATTATTAGCCTGAAAGTAAAGAAGGGAAAGAACCAGCCAAGTGTCAGCCGGAAAACAATAATAGCTGTCATTAGTGCCCTAAAGGATGGCTGAGCACATTTATCCTTACTCTGGGAAGAAGGCCATATGAGTTCAGTGTTTTCTGATCATAGTTTCTGTGGAGTAGAGGTGCCGCATATCCTTCTAGGTTATCATCTTTTCCTTGCACCAGGCAGACTCGGAGCTGGCTCAGCACAGGCATTTAGAGGAGAGGCGCCCCACTGGGTCAGTGCACTCCACTCCCCGCACTTCACTAGCTGTGTGGCCCTGTGCAAGTAACCTGACCTCTCTGTGCCTTCCTTTTTTCATTTATAAAATGAAGGTTAAATATGAAGATTAAATGAGATAATGCATGTGAAGCATTTAGCACAGGGCCTGCCTGCCAGGCCCAACATGAACACTCAGAAACTGGAAGCTATCTCTGGTTTTCCTCTTCTTACTAAACATTGGCCAAGGAGGAAACACCTTCAGATGTGACCATCTGAAGATATGCACAACATATATTCCAGTATGTATTTTGCCATGCTGGATGATTGCCAAAAAAGCAAATAGAACATAAAATGACCTGGAATATGGAATAGTATGACAAGTGCAGCTATGTTGCAGACATGTTTACTCCAAGCACAATATTCTTATTAGGACACCCTTTGGTTCCCTTCATGAAACCAGAAAATGGAGGTGACGTTGGAGAGAGGCATTGAGTGAGCCTATTTACCTGAGCCTGGAAGGCGAAAAAGGTGGAAACAAAGGAGCTCACCTTGCGGCACAGGGCGGGTCTTTGGAACCCACTTCCCTTGCCAGCGTCACATCACTCAGCTCATCCGTTTATTGGTTCATGTCAGTGACTGATTATTAACACTTCTAAACTGTGTTAAGAGCAGGCCCTCCAATCACTAGATAGAATTCAATTAAGAACTTAGAGCAGCCAACTCACGGACATAACAGCAGCATGGTGATCACCAGGAGATGGGGTGGGAGCAGGTAGAAGAGGGTAGAGAGGGTAAGTAGTGATGGCAGACTAAACTTAGGGAGGGAACACATAGTATGGTATGCAGATGATGTGGTATAGAATTGTACCCCTGAAGCCCATGATTTTTTTAACCAGTATATGTCACCTCAATAACTTTGATTAAAAAAGGGGAAAAGAAGAACTTGGAGCTGTTGTTAGGCTAATAACCAGGAAAAACTAAATTCAAGCATATGGAGGTGAAGATGAATATTTAAAATATTGAGGCCTGGTAAATATTTCATACATGACAAATGGAAGCATTTTAGTCCAGGAGTTTTGTTTAAGTTGTAATCAGCATGCTCTCTTCTCTAAAATGTGAGCTCCATCAGTCCTCCTGAGTGGCTGGAGAAAAAAAAAAGGTAGTTGGAGACATGCTGTGAATTGAAAATGGCCTCTATATACTACCTCTCCACCTGCTCATGTGGCTGCAATGGTGCCGCATCCAAGGGGCAAGCAAATGGCAAGCAAGGCTGTCTGGCCTCAGCCCTTTGTGCTGGTGCAGACGCTTGCTGTAGGGGGTGCCTGATTCAAGGCCTTAAAGTCATTTGAAGGCATAATTTTCTATTAAGCCGCTGAGTTTTACCATTTTCTACACTTTCCAGAGAAGGAATCTGAACTGTCCTCATATGTCGAGGTATTGTATTTTAACTCCTGACTCCTAACTTGGCCAGAAATGTATGGTGAATCAATATGTCACAGTCATTAAAAGCTGCTTCACTGTTTATTATGTTTGTTGGGTGTTTAGAGATGTGATAACTATACTGGAGTATTTTTTTAGTCTGTCACCTATCTCTGAGGGAACAGAAAGTGATGTAGAGAGCCAATCACAGCACCATAGTTATATCAAAAAGTGTGGGCACTTTTGTCCTTCATTAGGACATGCTACCAAATAAAGAATATTTTATAACACCTCCCACACATTTCATTCTCCAAACCAATCTCTTTACTTCCTTCCACCCAAAATAACAGCATACCATGAATTGTGGCATTGTCCATGCATTTTCAGTGGGAAGGATGTTCTGAACAGCGAGAACTATAAATAAATTGGTTCTGTACTGGAATTAACTGTGGAACCAGAGAGATAAACACAACTAATTGCATTCAAACAAGGTCAACAAGAATGCTGTTCTACAGAAAGGGAAAAAAACAGCAATGATGAAAATTAAGCAATTTCTCAATGGAACTAGTAAATAAAAATATATGTTTAGTGAAAAGCAAGACCCATGTATGTCCGGTTTCTCATGGAGCTTCTTAAATCAAGAAAGACCGATGTTAAATGAGAAAAACCAACTCAGAATACCTTGTCATCTGCGTATAATTGAGACTCCTGTGTCTCATATAAGCCTTTAAGACAGGTAGCAGCAACGGTATATTTAGGAGTCTTCTGTGAACTTTCCAGTTTACAGGCCTATGGATTTATAGGTACAGAAATCTCCTAGAAGTATTATTACTGTAAAGCCACTTGCCCTAAAACTGTCGCTATGATTTTGATTAAAATATAGCATATCAGGCTAATATAAGCAAAGCTTATAGCCAGAGCTATACCTAAAATTATTAGCATGTTTTTTTTTTCTGCTCATGAACCATGCAGAAATGTTCAGCCAAGTATTCTGCTTCCTCTCAGCTCAACTTTCTGTAATGTTCTAAGCCTTAAAGCTCAAATTTTGAGTAGAAAACAGATTTGGGGGGAGTCGTCCTCATCTGCTTTGTCTAAATACTTCCCCATTTACTAAAAGCCCCAGGTGATACTCCGTCTACCATAAAATATGAACCACTTGCAAGAGGAGTGCGGCGAAGTCAATGGACCTGTGGCAGGCTGGCTGTTGCATTATGCATGGCCGTCAGAAGTACAGCCTGAAGGACCTGACATGATACTCTCTGAGGCAGGAGAGTAAGAAGCTTGGGAAATTCCTTGACAAGTAGAAAAAGGGAAATGAGACAAAATAATTAAACAAGACCAAATGATTTTTGCAATTCACAACCAGCTAATGAGTAGCAAGGTTGTATCTTCCCTAACAGGGACACTGAGGAGCAAATGGTTTACAGGGTCCAGACTGTCCCAGGGCAAACCAGCCTTCGTCCCGGTCCCTTGTCAATGACATTCTTCAAAAACAAAACTAACCAGAAACCCCCTGACCCCTCTATACACACATTTTGAATTTTGATAAGTCAACAACATATCGAAGGACACACCTGGGAGGCTAACGGATATTCTGTTAACAGCTCCCACCCCTGCCCGAGACCTTGACGAGGATTCCCACCTGCCAAAGAAAGATAAAAAATCCTCAGGACACAGGGACCAGGGTCCACTCTTCCTAGAGAATGCCCACATCTTGTTATCTCTGCTCTTTTCTCCTCAATTCTAAGGGACCCCACAACACTGACAACCAGGGGAACAGTGCACAGTGGCAGTTGGTCCCGGGCTTACCCAGAGAACCATCTCCAACCACTGTCTTTTCTCTGACCCTCCAGGGAGCTGACAGCAGCCCCATGTGACCTCTGGGTTTTCAGTGAGGCAGAGCAGCCCCACCTAGGCTTTCTCTTGCTGCTGCTCCTCCCCTCCTAAATCCTTTCTTTGTTTCACCATCCCCAGCTTTAATAAACATACTGTCTCTTGACATGTGTTGTGAAATCTTTTCTGCACAAAGTCCAGAAACCACACAAAACCGCCAGCCTATGGCCGACCTACTCTGGGCCCAGTTCCCATCCCGTAACAGTACAAAAAGATAAATAGTGGAATCAATAGGCACAGTCTCTTTGTTAAACACACATTCTCTGAGACATAAAATGAGAATCAGGCTGAAGGAATCCTGAGGTAGAACTAATCCTAGGATTATATTCATAAGATAAAGATAAAAATTCAAAGAAGCCTCCTTAATTGTGAGGCTTGTTACTTTAACCTCAGATGTTAATAGCACCTACCAAAAAGTAATATAAAATAGAGCCAAATGTTAAAATCATAAATGGAAAAAAGAAAAAGTGAAAATTTGCAAGTTATTTTTTCAGGACATATTTCTAGGTGGTTTTCTGTTATTCTCCCACATAGACATTGAAGCTACTGCTTTACTATATTGCACTGCGACTTTAAAAACAAATTACTTGAGCCTTGGCTGATGTGGCTCAGTGGATTGAGTGCAGGTCTGTGAACCAAAGGGTCACCGGTTTGCTTACCAGTCAGGACACACACCTGGGTCATAGGCCAGGTCTCCAATTAGGGTTGTGCAAGAGGCAGCCACACTTGGATGGATCTCACCCTCTCATTCTCCTTCCCTTCCCCTCTCTCTATAAATAAATAAAAAATATAATTACTTGAGGGGGCGGGGAGGACTGGATGAAAGAAGATGAAAAGGGATTAGCCAAAAAACATGTATGCATGACTGACAGACACAGACAACAACGTGCTGATGAGTAAGGGGTGGGGGTGGAGGGAGATGCTGGATGGAGATGGGCAAAGGGGGCAAAACGAGGACATCTGTAATAATGTCGACAGTACAAATAAAGAAAAATGATAAAAATAATAAAATAAAACCAATTATCTGATTTTTTTTTACCAAATTTACTGTAGTCTTTGTAACTGATTATTTTTACATATTTGAACAAACTGTGTGTTCCCTCTTTAAGCAAAAAAGAAGGTGAAATTTGAGTTAATACTCCCTACTGAGTTCCATGATAGTCTCCTAAGTAATGAAGAGGGAGAGCTCGGGATGCGTCGCCCTCTCCAGAGAAGGTCCTGGGCGCATGCCCAGGGACTCCCTTAGTGCCGGAAGGGGTCGACAGGTGCGGGTTACCGCCTTCAGTCCCTGAGCTGTGTCTTGGCCCCTTAGTAAGTCATTCCATGCCTCAGGTCCTCTCGCTTGCCAGGAATACTGCCAGGGTCGGTGAAAAGACAAGTGAGATAACTGTCAAATGCCTCCAAATACTTGGAAGGAAGGTGTTGTGACATATAAATCAGTCATTTCTTAGTTTACAGTTAATTATGCAAACCTCTTCTTCATCCCACAGGTCTTTTTTCATTTTTCATGAAGGTCTCATCACTCACTGGCTCTTTCACCCTGGGAAATCATATTATCAGCAGCTACTTACTGAGCACTTGTTCCATGCTAGACACTGTACCAGGGCTTAAGAACACAGCCAGCATCAAACAGACGCAGTCCCTATGAGCTGGTACATAGATTTAGTAAGTTTCTTACTTTCTCTGAGCCTTGATCCCCTCATTTGTTTCATTAAAAAAAATAAATTGTCAGAGCATAGAGGCAGCCAGGGTGGAACGTGCTAATGAAGCTGGTCAGAACAACAGGATACAGTGGGAATCCTCCTGAGAAAAACCCTTGCTGGGATATGGAAATTAAGCTGAGCAGAACAACAGAATGCTGGGAACCCACTTGCTCACCCCTACTGAAATGTGTGGCTTGCAAGTTTAAAAATGTGATGGCAGACATCCTCAGAGAGACTCCTACAGGCCCACAAAGAGGACCCTTGGGGTCTCCATTCCCTTGCTCTGATGGGTCCTTGAAGTGGTCCAGGAGTAGCCCTCCCCCTCAACCCCCAATAAACCAATTGCCTGCTCCCACATTGGTCCCTGGGTGATCTCTCAGAGCAAGGTTGCTCTGACATAAATAAATAAAAACTAGTAATCACTGCTTCCAGAACTGTTTCCAGGACTATGTGAAATAAGGAATGTAAGAGTGTGTAGTGAAAGATAACTAGGAGTTTAATAAATGTGTCTTCTCCCATCTGCATCACAAGCCTCTGTTAAATAAAAACCAGGTAGAAGATCTGGCTGCCCTGGGTCCACCTTCCATCCCCCAGTGATTAGCAGGGTTGCAACAGCTTTGTGTCTTTGGGTGGAGCATGCTCTCCTCAGGTCTCCATAGCCCCTTGCATGGTTGCCTGTGTTTCAGTGTTTTGCTTGTAGTAGAGAAATAATTTCTCTGTGGGCACAAATCCACAAAAAAGTGAGAAAACAGATCATACACCCAAAGGACTGCTTGTTTTTACCACCAACAGGTAGAGAACGCATCTTTGAGGAAGGAAGGAATACAGCTAAGGTTGGCTATCCGAACCCCCAGCATGCTCCACTCATTACACTACCTGCCTGGTTCTTAAAGGCATTTTATTTCATGTCCTCTCCTTGGAAAACTTTGAGGCTGAAACTCTGCAGATAGTCTGCAACTTTCGTTCAGCCCTTTTTCCTCCAGAGCTACCCAAGGTCATGGCGAGCTAGCCGTGGCACCTGACGTAGGCAGGAATGCTGTTGTCTTCAGCCCTTGCATGCTTCATCACCTGCAGTAAACTTAACACATCCCATCCATCAGTCTTTAGGCAGCTAGGAATTTGGGAAATGAACCTTGAGCTTGTTTGCTTAGAGTATTAATAACATGAATTTCTATTATGATCTCCAACTTTCATACCAATGAAGACATTCAGGCTCAGCAGGTAACTAAAAGGTGGAATTTCAGTAGAGGTAGGGAAGCGAACCTTTTCTTGCTCCAGTTGTTACAGGGTGGAAGGGGGGAAGAAGGCCATCCCCAAAATTCCCCAGAGCCCATGGTTTGGGGGTGGGGATGCGACTCAGTGAAGCACAGCCATTTTTCCTGAGAGAGGTACTTTGTACATCTATGGCTCGTAGCTAGCGTCTTAGTTTTTCAAATGACTGGCCAAACCTTGGCATCAAGAAAGTAGGAGGGTCTTTTGACCATAGAATGGTGACAAAAGAGCTCAGGGGGCCTGCATGAGATTTCCAGGGTGGCCGAGACTGGTCACCATACCCACTGTGTCACAGGCCGCCATCAGGGTGTAACATAAGGCAGCAGCCACTTGTGCAGGGAGAGTGCATGTGGTCTGAGAGAGAGACAGAGCCAGAGAGCCATGTACACTGCAGGACAAGGACACAGGGATAAGGCCATGGAGTCTGCAAGGAAGAAAGAGATCCATACAGCCCGGCCTAGTAAACACTCGACATGCTGCTGCTTTAGTGGGGCCAGCTCTGACTCAAAGCCACCGAGGGCTCCGCCTTGCAGACCTGGACTCTGTCTGAACTGCTGGAAGTTGGGACAAGCAGAGAGGACTCTTTCAGTACCTGGACTTCACCATGATCCAGCGCAACACAGCACATGCTTCCCTGGACTGTTTTACAGAGGCCGATGACATCGGACCCCAGATCCTGAAGGAGAGAGCTGGGTAAGGAATAGGGAACTTCTGGGCATATTTTTGGCTTATAGCCTTTTGGGGAACAAGGGGGGTGCTTGGTTGTGTAGGAGAACAGGGCTGTGAGCTGAAGTGCTCCCAGCCCTCCCCACCCCCAGGTTGGAATACTGTAAATAAAGACCTGTTTCCCTCAACGCTAATTGTTGGGTTTTTTTTTTTTTTAATATAAGATTTTATTCATTATTTTTAAAGAGAGGGGAAGAGAGGGATGAAGAAAGGGAGAGAAACATCAACGTATGGTTGCCTTTCACCTGCCTCCAGCCACGGACCTGGCTGGAGACCTGGCTTGCAACCTGGTTATGTATCCTGGCTGGGAATCGAACCAGCAACCTTTGGGTTTGCAGGCTAGTGCGTTTCCACAGAGTCACCAGCCAGGGCATAATGTGGGGTTTTATACCAAGGTGCCATGTGAGCGAACCCACTTTTGGTCAGTAACATTTTGCCTGGGAAAAACAAGGTGCCCTTCCCCCACAAATCCCTTTCCCTCTTCTCTCAGCACACACTAGCTCTCAGGTTGTAAGCTGGCCAGCTCCTCCCAGCCTCTCCCAGTATCACCCTCATCTAGCAGATGGGGTGGTGCAAGGAGAGGAGCCAGCTGGCATCTGCAGGCTGTGGGCCTGCTGCCCGGGGGTGGCCGCCGCCAGCCATGGCCAACCCAGGCTGATCACAGAGAGCGAAGCCCTGGAGTCTCAGCAGAGCCACGACCACATAGACAAGGACAGGACAGAAGCTTTCCCAGTTGCTTTCTACCAAGCGCTGCCCAGTGTGCCTGCCTCCCAGAAGGGAGGGCCTGGGGAAGGGGGTGGACTCTCATCCCA
Source organism: Noctilio leporinus (assembly GCA_004026585.1). Classification (NCBI taxonomy): domain Eukaryota; kingdom Metazoa; phylum Chordata; class Mammalia; order Chiroptera; family Noctilionidae; genus Noctilio; species Noctilio leporinus. The sequence continues at coordinate 212,919 of PVIW01001899.1, read as the reverse complement.
GCTCTGAAATAAAACTGATTCCTCTGCCAGGAAGTAGAGAAGCAAGATCAGAAACAACAGGATGCCTGGAGGGTATGTAAACGCCCTGGCAAAAGAGCAGCCCCACCGGATCCATGTGGGTGCTGTGTCCCTGCGCAGAAGTACCGCCTGGGAGGCGAACTCTGGTGGCACCTCTCTCTAGTCACACTCAATCCCTGTATGATGAGCACCTACTACGTGCTAGGTACCAAACAATGCATGTTTAGCGAAGGCCACATAATCCACAGAGGAATTTATTTGCCGAGCGTGAGTCAGACTTGGAGAAAATCCGGAGAAAGTTCTGAGGCTTCTGTGTCTGAAGTTCCAAGTCAGTGTGAAAGTAGCCGATTCACCTGCTGTGGACTGAATGTGCCGCCCCCCGCCCCACCCCCAATTTCATATCTGGACAGGGTGGGGCAGAAGCAGGTTTGCAGTTGTGAGTTTATTCTTGTATTATTATTTATTAATTGTTGTCTTGATTTCCATAAGAACCACTGTTAGAGCCCTGGTTGGTGGCACAGTGGATAAGAACCACTGTTAAACCTCTACTTCTGCTCCATCCTGCATGGATTTAGACCCTAATCCCTTTGAGGGTGTGTGGAGGCCTTTGGTAGATGACTAAATTTGGGTTAAGCCATGAGGATGAGGCCATGCTGATGGGATTCATGGCCTTTTAAAAGAGGAAGGCAGCAGCCAACTGCAAATCAGTAAGTGAGCTCCTGCCAAAAGCAGCATCTGAGGACACGTTCATCTTGAACTTCCCAGCCTCCGGGAATGTGAGGACGAAAGAAAGGTTTGTTACCTAAGCCACCCAGCCTATGCTATTTTGTTACAGCAACCTGAACTAAGCTATCACCCAAACTCAATTCTTTGGCAATCAGTCACTTTGCAGAAGGACCAGTTAACTGCAGGTAGAAGTCAGAGGGCTGGGCTAAAAACTACCACCCAGAGTATGTGCCTGACCTGGATTCCAAGGGGAAAAAATGGCAAGAAAATCTTGAGTTTCTATCATATTCTACCTAACATAGCATTAGAGGCTTTTAAGTATATCATTATTTCAGAACACTCAGCAGTAGGTTTCTCTAGAGATTTTTATTCACAAAGCTTGTGAGGCTCTGAAAGGGTAAGAAGCACACCCAGGCTCACCCAGTCGGTAACTGGGACAGCTGGGTTTCAACCAGTCCCGTTTCCTGCAGCGGTGCTCAGGGAGGCTGCGCTGGAGGAAGGTTTACGGGTCTCAGACTGTTGAATTCACCCAGAACCTTCAGGAACATTTTACAGTCACTGCAAACAGTTTCTAAAGAGTATATCCATAGCTCCTTCTTACGTCAGTGTCTTCTTCCAGGTGACTGAGACTGCATTGCTGGTGATAAGTCCAGGTTAACCTATTTCTACTTGCTGGCTGGATTCTGACACACCAGGGTGGGGGGGTAGGGGGTGGATGGACACAGTTACACTGAACACAATATTTTCTCTTAGGAAAAAACACAGTTACATTGAGCACAATATCTTCTCTTAGGAAACCCTCGGGTTTTGCAACAGAATATTTACTACATGCCCAAAAGAAAATAAGAATTTCCACTTTTCCTTGATTTTAAGATATAGTTTTGATAGCCTGAAATCAGGATGGCAGTCTTTTCTTCTTCCTCACCCCAAGTGAGCTTTGAGATTTGACCTTCAAGTCAGAAGACATCAAAAACCACTGTTAAAACAATTGTGTGTCTGAAAAATCAATGGCACCTTAGAAAGAAGAAATATGAATTAATGAAGTCTGACCAGAAAACACTAATTTGTTTTTATGTCCCCAATGCTTAGTGTGCAAAAGCAATGATTTCAATGTGTTTGTTAAAAGGGCAAATACATCGATAAAATAGACATGACTTTTTTTTTTTTTAATTAGGGAACATTTCAAGCATATATCAAAGTCGAGTGTATTATAATGAACTTTTACCAGTATCAGCATTTTGAACTCTTGATCTGTCTTTGTTTTTTCCCTCAGATCCTTCCGGCCTCAGATCATTTTGAAGCCAATCCCAGAATCCAGGGCGTTTCACTGATAAATGCTTCAGTGCATATCTGCATAAAACAAAGACTACATTTTTAAAAAACAATGATGACACCATGATCACATCTCCTTAAAATCAATGCCAATAATTCCTTAATATCATCCAATGTTCACTTAGTAGTTACATTTCCATAATCATCCCACAAATAGTCTCTCTCCTCCCACCCTCTCTCTGCCCCAGCCCCCTCCTGTCTCAAGATCCAAATAAGGTCCATACTGTTTCTCCCTGTCCGTTATGTTGTTGTTGATGTTGGACCAACCAGAACTCTTTGGCTGATAGAGTTTCCCACAGTTTGGCTCCTGCTGCCGACATCCCCATGACACTGTTTCATGACTCCTTTTTTCCTATACTTCCTGTAAAGTGATACTTAGAACTGGAGGTTTTTCTGCCAACTTGATTTGGATATTTCTTCTCTTTTTACTCCCATCAGGAGGTAGATACAATGCTGGGTTTTCTCTGTCTTTGAGTGTTATTAGATATTGATGGTGGCTGCTTAGTCATAACCAGCACTTTGGAATGACTGCCTCATTTACTAGAACTACCAACACATGCATGAAAAATAATAAATATAGGATGTTGGCTGTGGTCACTGTTCAGTCATAGGTTCTTTTGATTACAAAGAAGGGTGATTCCCTTGGATTTCCCAAGTAATAGGAGGTGTTATCAGTCATCTGTAGCAATATGAGAGCTGTGTACCTGGGCAGCCTAACCTTAACAAGACAGCATTATACAAACTTATTTTAAAAATGGGGAGGAGAGGGGCATACAGAGACTGTAGGAATGGCTATAAAAACAACAACAACATTGTTTATAGTTTGAAGTGTACAGCTAGGATCCTTAAATGCACACATACTCATGCACATGCGGCTTGTGAGCCTGTCTAGCTCTTGTTCAGGAGTCAGCTCTTAGGCTGTCATCAGCACAGCACTTCTTACGTATTTCCATTACCTTTGGCAGAACAAAGGGTTGTGACACTTATTCAACAGGTCTTTCCTACTTCTGCCCTCACCATCTACTTCTGTATTGGTTGTGAGAGTCTGCACATGGCCCCTAGTTAATCCATCCCGTCGGGTCCCATCTATTTATTCATGTGTGTACACACATAGTAACAAGGGACACAGTATGTCACAAGCATTCAGGGAAAGAGCCAAGGGTATGAGCAGACCTTCTGGAGGCCTCAGCAGGGTCCGAGACAGGTTCAGAGACCAGGGTAGCTGCTAGTAGAGTGTTCACATGTGTTTTTGACTTGTCCACTTTTCTGCCGGTATGGACTAGCTTTATCATGCTTTACCTGGCCTATCTCTGTGGGTGAGTTCGGCATTAGAAAGTGCAATATATAGAGCAGATGCTTTCAAACACTTTTGGCCTTCACTTTATAAGCTTTTATTATAACCAAGTACACACAAACAGGTAGATGTGCAGGTGAGCCTATATGCTGTGATACAGATATAGAGATATACACACACACACATCATTCACACTGAAGTTTCACACACTATTATCCTTGCTTTGTGTGAAGTATTCTCATCTATTTTTTCTATTTTATTGTGTGTGTGTGTGTGTGTGCATGTGTATAAAAGAATATACTGGTTGTGACCCACTGAATTTATTTCTAAGCCCATTAATGGGTTATAGCTTTCATCTTGAAAACCATACCCTACAGTGAAGGCAGAGACTAAAGAACATTAAGGTAAAGCTCTGGGGACCTAGACCCATTCCAGATGCAAGAATTAAGACTCTTAAGAAACTGAAGTGTCATTATACCAGGAATTAGATCAGAAAAACAAACATGTTTATATTTGTCACATAATAGGATGTTAGGATTTCAACCTTTGGTCTAGCCTTTTAGTTGAATTTGTGATCAGGTGATTTTGGGGGGTAAATCTATCAGGAGGAGAGAGAAGCCCACCAGGCCCTGAAGGCTGTCCAGGAGCCCTCCCTCTCCTATTGCATCTGTACTTCTAAATAATAATCATCCATCACATGAACCCAATTCTATTTTTCCATCTCGACAAGGCACACCAAGATCTCTGGAACCACAAAGGGGAGAAAATATTCCCCTTCACCACTCCTGCGTGATGAATTCTTCCACCCCTACAGAAAGCCCTGCTTACAGGACCTGTTGTTTTGGCTTTTTGAATTCCCAACTGTGACAGGAGAACTGGGAGAGAAACAACAATGCAGCGGCACCAGCTCAGATTGCCTTACATTTTTCACCTCTTTCCTTACAAAGAGCTCCAGCTCAAGGGGAAGAAAAGATAAGACGAAAGGAAAACCCACACAGGATCAGTAAGTTTACCCTTGAGAGTAAGTCTCTTTCTCAGATGAGGTTTTCACAACATAATTTTTTATGCATTCTGCTTAGATTTTAAGATATCTGGGCAGGAATGAATTTCCCTTCAGCATTTATTCAGCACCACCTCCTTACACACACACATACACACACACACACACAAACACACAGAAAATGCCATGTGAAAGAGTTAACTTCCCATTCACTGGGAGCAAGAAGCTCTCTCTTCTAAGTATCATAACTTCTAGGTGTGTATGAGTTCCATAGTATTTTTGGTAACTAGAAAGAAGGAAATAACCCCTGAGTCATGAAAAACCTACAAAGATTATTCTGATGTTTGTTTATCTTGAACTAAGTTTGCAGGGAAATAAAATCACTCTGGCAGCTCAAACGGCACACTCACATTCTTTTGTATGAATTAATTATACTTAACTGCTCTGTAATGTCCTGATTAATTATTTCCTGTTCCAGTTGGTTGATTGTACATTTTTTTATATGAAACCTGCATCATGATGAGAATCTTAGACTGATTTCTCATCTTGCTGGAGGCCCCTGTAGAGCTGATCAGAACGACTAGCTTCAAAGAAAGACCCCATGTCTTTATCAGCACCCTAGGAAGGCTGTGTGTCAGCCTAGCCCATGACAGTGCAACTGTATTTCAGGCCCAGGGCTTGGAATCACCATGTGGGTGCAAGCAGCTTGGAGCTGAAGATTTTACTACTTGTGGGAAGCATGACTCACCCTGCACAAATGCTGGGCACGTTGTCTTCCTCCAACAGGCTCTCAGATGTGTTCGGGGGAATAGGCTTCTAGAAAGCAGGGTGGATGTTGCCAGGTGGGAAAAACTGAGGGTATCAGTTTCCTACTGCTGCTATAACATATTACCACATATGGAATAGCTTTAACCAATGCAAATTTATTAGCTGCTAGTTTTATATGGGGAAGTTCTCAAATTAAAATGTCAGCAGGGCCGTGTTTTTCCCAGGGCGCTAGGGAACAACCCATTCCCTAGCCTTTTCCAGCTTCCTGAGGCTGCCCACCCCTTGCCTTGTGTCTCTTTCCTCCAGCTGCGATGTCAACAGAATAACATCTTGAAATCGCTCTCTGACCTCTTGCTTCTGTCATAACATTTCTTTCTCTTACTTTCCTGTCTCTGTTTTCCTGATAAAGACCTTGCGATACATTGGGTTCAGATAATCCACAACAACCCTTAACCATGTCAGTCTATGGAAGGTACATTTTCACGGGTTCTAGGGACTGGGGCATGGACATCTTTTGAGGGGGAAGCATTATCTTGCCTTCTACACAAAGTATCCAGACTGAGGAGCCAGTGCAGGTCAGGCCCAGGAGCAGGGCAGCATCTAGCCAGGCCTGCACAGGGACCAGGGAGAGTGGGGACAGAAGTCAAGAGGAGTGATTCCAGGTCTTGGCAAGAACACATAAATCATGCCTCAGCTATCCTGCTTCTTTCCTGGTTAAAGGTTGATTTGCATTTAGCTAGCTCTAAAACCTTAGAGGTAGCTATTACTACCATGACCCAAGATAGCAGATTCGCTTGTCAATGTGGACATAGCCCAGCAGAAGGGTGACATCAAGAACCTGAACAATGGGAGGGCCCCTAGAGTTCAGAGACTAAAATCAACACATATGGTTAACTTTATGAAGTTATGCAATAAATGGGTTAATCCCAAACTACAGTTAGCTTTCCCATATTTAGAGGCAGAGAAGAACCAGGAATGCTAATAAGCTTCAGAGCAAAGAGGAATAAAGAGGTCAAGGTGGGCTGACCCCCACCTCACCTCTTTCCCCTGACAAACCCACTGAGCCTGTCCCTGACAAAAGATGGACACATCAGACATGGAGCCCAAAGCCCTTCAGTCCTCTAAGGTTGTGTAACTAACTGCTCCTTTCTCTGATTCCAGGCTCACCACGAAGCCCTGGGATAATTGGCTTCCCAGGGAGCCCCCCACGCAGGGAGAGGGCGAGCTGTCAATCTCTGGTCCCCCTGACAGGTCGACTCTGTTTCTCATAGAAAATTAACAAACCAGCGTGTGGGCTTGCATACATTAATACCTTGGGAGTTTAGTGAGCATGAGTCAGCACCTTAAAGCTGTCAATCTCTGGTCTGTATGACAGTTACGTGCTCTAATTTCTCATGGAATTAGCTACCAGTTATGCTGTTTTATATTTATCAATGCCGTATGAATTGAGTTAACATGAGTCAGTCTCTAAACGCTGATCAGCTCAGGGGCCCCTCCCACCACCTGCCCCCAGTGTTGGGTCCTTTCCTCCCACACCTCCAGAGCGCAGCATGAAAGGTGCCCCAGGAGTGGCGTGGCCCTGCCCTGGATTATTCATCCTGCAGGGCTCCATTTCAGCTTCTTTTAAAGCCTCCCATTGTCCCTCAGTGTTCCTTACACCTTCCTATTTTGTGGCCTTTTACACCTTCCTGTTTTGTAGCCTGAGAAGCTTGCTGAGCCCAGGGCCCTCCCTTGGCATCTATCTTTCCCAAGGCGAAATGGGTCAGGTTTGTTTTACTCATCTGAGATGCCAGGGTCCGACATGGCGCCTGGCACAAAGTAGCTGCTCAGTGAATAAATGGATGCTCTCCTGATCCTCCCTCATGACTCTTTTTCAGCCCCTAGAGAGTGGAAAATTGATGTTAACCCACCAGAAGATGCAGAAGTAGATATCATAAATTAAGGAAAAGGTCACATTCAACATCAGACAGAGAATGCCTCTGTGGACTTAACAGGAAGCTGTCTTCCCAGGAACAATGGAGAGATAGCCCATTAGGACAGACTGTGGCAGCCCAATGCAGCAGCAGCGACAGGACAGCCAGGAGGCATTGCTAACAGCCGCGTGTTTCTATCTGAATGTCCTGGCATTACCTCAATTCCAGCATCCCAAATCAGGCTCATGGTCTTTTTAATCTTGACTCCCAGATGTCTCTACTTCTGGGTCTTTCCCAGGGTCTTAACTTTGGAACTATTTAAGATTCCTCTCTCTCTCTTTTAAGATTTTATTTATTTAGTTTTAGAGAGAGGGGAAGGGAGGGAGAAAGAGGAGAGAAGCATTGACCTGAGAAACATCCATCAGTTGCCTCTGGTGTGCACCCCAACCAAGCCCGCAACCCAGGCACGTGCTCTGATCTAGACTCAAACCAGTGACCTTTAGCTTTGCCGGCACATGCCCCATCAGCTGAGCCATAAGGGCCAAGGATCCTGTCTCTTTAAAGTTCACGCTAATTAATAAACCAACAACTCCTGTGTGTCTCTAATATTACCACTGCCTTCATTCCAAGTCCTGTCACGTCATATGTACGCCTGGGCAATGGCAACAGTGTCTTGAGTTGACTTCCCATTTCTGGTCTCTCACCTTTCTGTACCTCTACTGTGTCTCAAATACTTCTTTTAAATAATAAATACCACTTGGATAATCTCAGCTCCTCCCTCGTCTGAAGCTCCTTCAGTGGCTCTGTGGCCCCACACTGTTAGCAGGCGGGCCTCTGAGGCCCAGCACATCCGCCTATTTTACCCACCCTCATCTCCCGCTGTGTCATACCCCACACCCTGAGTGTTTCTATTATTCCCGAGCCATTTCTGTCTCTCCTTCTCTAGGGCAGACAAATCCTATTCCTCTCCCTCAAGGCATTCCTGTTCCTCCTGCCCCCATATCTTTGTTCAGGCTGGACTGCCCCATTTTCATCCCCATCTACCCTTCACATCCCAGTTTTAATCCCAACCCCTTCATAAGCTTTTCCTTGAGAATTTCAGCCCGCACATGAACACTCATAGAGCAGAACCAAGTGTTGAAAAGACTTAGACCTCAGTGCAGCCCCTCTTTACAGCTCAGAAAATTGAGGCTGACAGCACCTAACTTTGCTTCCTTTCCCTTTCCGAAGCCCTCACTTTTCTTTACCGTTCAACATGGCACTTCATGGTCAGCAGCCTGTGTTCTTACTGCTGCCATCAACCCTATTAGGAAGGTTGGCTCCAGAAGTACAGGGAATCTATTAAGCCTCTTCTATAGCAGCCTCAACATCTCACTCAGTGAGGAGTTCAAAAAGCTTTCAACAAATGCTTGTGCTGAGAGAAACCAGAGAAAGTGGGTCATGGTGAGTATAAGGGAATGAAAGTAAAGGAGAGAGAATTGAGCGATGGGTGTTTCCAATCATCCTGTCACAGGCCAGGTGACAAGGTGGCCTAGTTCTCAGTGACCGATCCCAATTTTCTACAATCAGTCTAATGAGGCTGTCCTATAGAGCTGACCCCTCAAGCCCTGAAGCAGCTGACAGCTGGGGGCTATTTGCTGAACTGACTCCGCAGTTGGACAGTAAAGTGGGTTGAATAATGCCCCTGCCCAAAGGCATGTCCACCTCCTCAACCCCATAACCTATGGTTATGGTCTTATTTTGGAAAAGGGTCTTTACAGATATAATTAAGGATCTTGACATGAGATCATCCTGGATTACCTAGGTAGGCCCTATATGAATGACCAGTGTCCATATAAGGGACAAAAGAGCAGGAGGAACAGAGAAGGAGAGAAGCCGATTGGAGTTATGCAGCCACAAGCCAAGAAACACCTGGAGCCACCAGAAGCTGGAAGAGGCGGGGAAGGGTTTGTCCCTGAAAACTTTGGAGAGACTGTGGCGCTGCTGACACCTTAATTTCAGACTTCTAGCCTCTAGATCTGTGAGATAATAACTTCCTGTTGTTTTAAGCCAACTAGTTCCTGGGAATTTGTTTCAGCAACCTAACAGTACTACTATAGATTGTACCTTGAAGGGAGGCCGCCTGGGAAGTGTGTCTCTTCCACACTGTCCTCACAAACATTAATGGGTCAGTTATGCATAAACAGGTCACTGTAAATTCATATGGTTGGTGTCAGGATAGTATTCCAGGGTGCAGTGCACAGAGAAGAAACACTTGTCTGATCAGTGTTGGCATAAGGGTGGGACAAGAGAAGTGACAGAGACAAAGTGAAAGAAAATACTCAAGGAAGGCTTCTGGGAGGAGGAGACCCTGAAGTGGCTCTTGAACGAGAAGTTAGTTGGGTAAGGAAGTCAGAAAAGATGTCACAGCACAGCAGTCACTGCTGACAGAACCAAGAGTCTGGGAGGTGTGCCAAAGGCCAGCGATCTAGGGAGAGGCACAGAGGGCTTTGTAGACTAGGGGTGGTCAGCAGGAAAAGCATGGGGGGCATGGTGGACTCTGTTTAACCTGTGACTGTTTAACTCTCTGTAGCCTCAGCCTTGGCTACTCGGAAAGCTGAATGACACCCACAGATAAACAATCCTGCCCCAAGGGAGGAAGTTAAAGAAAGTACACGTGTGGGTAACTGTCTGATGGTATCTGTTAATTTAGTGAAACAGAACCCCTGGTAGGGGTGGGGGTCAGTTTTAATAGGCCCATTTTGCCCACCACCAGGAAAAACTTAATAACAGAGTGGTGAAAAGGAAAGGCATTCTGTTTATTTAAAGGTTATACAAATTTAGGTTAAAGGTGCGATTTTGCCTTTAACCTTTAAAAGCACCCAAAATATACAGTCCTGAGAGATTAGGTCAGTTTTAGAATAGACAAGCAAGAGGTACTGTCTTTCCGAAACTCAACAGTTTACAACTTTGAATTCCAGCCATAATTCAAAGTTCCCAGCTGGATTAGGGGAGGATCTTGCACACACTCCCTGCCTCTTGCACCACAGGTACTTTCCTACCTTCACACAACCTGCCTCTCTTCCCCCAGCCCCGGTGTCCCCACCCACTCCTCCCTCAACCAGGTGGGTTCTTTCCTGTTCCTCAAGCCCGGTATCTGCATGTTCCTCCAGGAGAGAGAGAGTTAAAAGGCGGACACCTTTGTTGTTGTTTTTAAATTTTGATTGTTGTTGTATTACATCCATCCCCTTTTTACTCCCCTCTGTCTCCTCCCCCACCCACCTTATTTTTAAATCCCTGACTGTGGTCTTTGGCATAGTGGGTATGGTAAACAGTTCTGTCCACGGACAGAAATGTGTGCAGCACTGTAAGCCTTTTCGTCACTGTCCTATGTTTAAAGCTCCTCCTATTTCCTTGGCACATGAAGGACAAAGGCTAGTCCGCTGAGCAGAGCCTCAGCCCCTGTTTCCAAACCGCAAAGAGTGGGCGATTTTGGCTTTCTCACACCCTGTAACATCAGGAATGTATTGTTCTTTCTGGTGGTCTACGGGACTACCCATCAATATGGTTTTACTATTAATTGCCTATAAAAAAAAAAAAAAAAAGACCCTGTTCTGGGAGGGAGTGAATTTTTTTCAGGCTGGCCACAGCTGGGACCAAGCAGCTGCTTTACCTGTGCCTGTAAATTTTTCCTATTAACACTCATGAATTTGAGTAAGGTTATTTGTCAATTCTCGGGATCAATCTTGAATTTAGACTTTTGTGGCTTCCCTCCAACAAAACCACCTTAGGAAGTATCACTTTTCTCTTAGAGGTAATTGTCAACTGCGGAGGCTCCGGAGCATGTCTGAGGATGTGCGAGTGCGTGTCGTGGTTGTCACAGTGACTGGGGGTGGCTGCTGCCATTCAATAGCCTGTGCGCAGGGAGGCTCACTGTCCTGCAGTGTGAATGGATGGTTCAGCACAAGGGAGAATTCTTGTCCTTCCCAAACTTGCAAAAGAGCCCCGTCCCCTTGAGAAAACTGCCGGGGACAGTAGGAAACCACTGAAGGACTTTAAGCAGGGAAGTGACAAGACAGAAATTGCAGATTGTTGTGGTGCTATGAGAGTGTAAGATGCAGAAAGAAAGGAGTGAAGGCTGAGGAAAAAAATAGGCAGCCACAGTCCAAGACCGGTGAGAATGTGATGAAGGTATGAAGACCTGAACCAGCAGGGGAAGGAGGAATGACAGGAGGGGAGAAAGTTGAGGAAGGGATTGGGAAGCAAATCCAAGAGATATTGAGAATAAAAATGTAGGCATTTGTATTTGAATAAAAGACTGAATCTCAGATTTCTAGTTGAGAGGTGTCATTACAGATATTAAGGATAAAAAGAGAGTTAGTTACTGGATCATAATGATGGGAGACTCAAGTGTTGGAAAAATTTTAGTTATAAGTAATAGCTAATGAGCTTAGTAATCGATGTATGTAAGAAACTATTGTTTCAGGAACTGAAGATATGCCCCACCTTGACTCCTAGACCATAAGCAGTTCCACCTTTGTGCCCCAGGAGGACTGCATGCAATCAAGATGGTATCTGAGCCATTGTGCTCCAGGGAGAGACTGACCACTGCCCGGGACACAGATGAAAGAACACTGCAGTTTTTATCTGGTAAACTTTATCCCTGAATTTCAAACCTACACTTTCCTTCTCCTTATAAAAAGTGTCAGTTTAAAATGGAATTTCAGATGGCCTGGTAGGGTACAAACCTGCCATCTTTTCAGATGGCCAACCATCTGAACAAAGCATGCATAAAGATTCAATTCCTGTCTCTGTTTATTGGGCCTGGTAGGCAGCAGGCAGCCCAAACACTGAACACTGGCTTTTCCAGTTTCAGTAAGTGAATTTGGGACTTGTTGATATTTAGTTGCTTAGGAGATACTAAGCAGAAATGCCCATTGGGCAATTGAAACCTAACATTGAAAGAATGGTGTAAACATTGTAATCTCTAAGGAGAGTATTTTCAAGTAGAATAGCAGAAAGTGGTTTCCATAAGTGCACAATTAGAAGACTATTCTAGACTCACCCTCAGTGGATTGGGTACTTACAATTTAGTGCCAGTTTACAAGAGCTTGGTTTCTTCAAATAAAGGACAAAAGATCGTCTTGACCTTCAAACGAAGGGCTTTGTTTGCATTCAGATTAGTTTACAAAGGAAAGAAACCACTCAGGTGCTCAGGGTTCACAACTCTTTTATCAAAGAGAACTAGCCTCTTTTATAAACAAACTGTGAAACAAACAGTTGGAGGAAAACAAAGCACCGCAGTATTTTAGACAACTAAGACTTGAGCAAATGTTGACTCTTACCCTTTGAGAGAAGAATCTAGCCTTAAGAAAGTGTTCTTGCATTTTCAAGACATTTTTCTTTGTTATGCTACCTGGACCACTTGAAACATTTCTGTTAGCCTATATTTAATTGTAAAAAATAACTTCACTGTTCTGCTTCAGTTTAGTGGGGATGGAATTTCCAGTACTCTTCATTTTCTTTAGCTACTTGCAGTTCCTGAAAGCTCCCAAAAGATTGTTCTTGCTTCCTAATTTGTAGCTGTATGGAAAACCCATGAAGACAGGGACCAAATCTGTCTGGTTCACCATTGAATCCCCATTACCCAGTATACCATCGTGCACAGAGTAAGCACCCAGCACATATTTGGTCAAAACAATACTTTCATTTCAGTGAGTGAGGGAGATGGGCAATTAACAACGAACTCCATCTTAATTTTTGAGTTGCTTTCTGATGAGGTTTTCCAAGGAAAAGAACAGGTAGCTGCAAGAAAAGATAGCCTGCAAGGTTGATCTATTCTGGGGAGGGGAAGATTGGCAAAGAGCCATTTGACCTGAGAGCTGAAGGCTTTGGTGAGTATCTGTGAGGACAGTGAGCAGGAGGAACAAAGGCTGTGGATGGTTGAGTTCTATGACAGGTGGCACAGATGAGTGATGAAAATAGAAGTTTAGAAAAGAGGAAAATTAGGCTCTGTGAGCCTCAATTTCCTGAACTGCAAAAGGGGCTGCACTCCAAGGGCTAAGTCCTTTCAACATCTGAGTTTGATTTGTGAGTCTTTGTACGTGGGTTGCAACAATGAAGGAAAGTTGTGTGAACATCTTGGGACTTATACTGGGCTGTGAAGGTAGAGCAGAATTATACAGGGAGAAGAGAAAGCAGGACACACTAGGTGGTGGAAACATTCTAAGCAAAACTTCAGGAGCAGAAAGGAATATAGGCCTTCTAGACAGAGAGGGGTACAATTTGCCTGTCCAAGAAGAGGGGAAGAAATATAGAAATCAAGGAAGAGAAAGATTTTTGGTAGAAAATAGTAGGCCAGATTATTTACTGATGTTGTATAATCTCATGAAAGGCCCTGAGATTAGGATTGTGCCATTATTGTTGCAATATTACAAATGAGAATACAGGGAAGCAAAAGGACATTCCCAAACATGTGGCAATCAAGCAGTGGGGCCAGGGATACCACATGAGTATCAGCTGCCACCAGGAGGGCAAGGACAGGGGTACAGATAACTAGTGAGGTGCATTTCAAACACAATCTTACAAGACACCTCACAACATGACTTAGGTTTTTACCTCCTTTCTCCCCAATAAGTTTATAGCGCTGTGAGTGCAGGAAGAAAGATTCTGTCGTGTTCCTTATATATCATGTTCCTAGTCTCTACAGTTCTAGAGACTAGACAAGGACTTAGCCCTACATTTTTTATTTGAAGAGGAGTCTACTACTATGCACGTGTGCTTACCTTTCCCAGGACCCCCTGTTCTCCATTTGTTTTCCCAGCCTGGCTAGGAGTAGACACCAGAGTGAAGGTCAGCCTGTGACTTTGACTCTAATTACTGCTAAGGCCCTAGCTCATGTGGCTCAGTGGATTGAGCACCAGCCTGCAAGCCAAAGAGTTGCTGGTTCGATTTCAGACAGGGCACAAGCCTGGGTTGTGGGCCAGGTCCCCAATTGGGAATGTGTGAGAGGCAACCACACATTGATATTTCTTTCCCTCTCTTTCTCCTTCTCTTCCCCTTCCCTAAATAAATAAATAATCCTTAAAAAACTAATTATTGCTAAGGATCTTCTCAACAAAAATGATCTCTACTAGACAGTATCTATTTCAACCATCAAACCCTCTCTTGTGTGGACTCTGAAAATGAGATAGTTAAGAGAAAATCATCAATCGGTAGCAGGACAGAGGCCAAGTGACATACATAAAGAAGCTGGTAATCAGACACTATAAAGCAGAAAAAGCAGAGTATGATCAACAGTCAAAAAAGTTGAAACAAGATGCAGCTGAGCTACCACAGTGGAAAATACTAGGGGTGACTGCTAGCAGGGCCGACTTCATGGGGGTGTGACCTGGGCTGTCTCATAGCACGTTGCTCAGAAACGCCCTCCTGGCTGTCCTTATCTTGAAATTCTTAGCAATTTTCACCAATGGGCCCTGCAGTTTTATATTGTAATGGACCCTGCACCTTATGATGAAGGTGACTATAGTGACAACAGTGGTTATTATGAAAAAAAAAAAAAGTGGGGAGGAGGGAGAAACAAGGTTGGAGACTTGGGCAAATTTAAGATTAGGAAGTACTAACATTGCCTTCTCCACCCCTCTCCATGCTCAGTTCTCCAAACCCACCAATGATGGCTTGTGCGAGATTCTATTCATGGCCTCCAGGGTAGTCAGCTTAGAATACAAGCTTCATTGCTCCATTTAAAACCCTCCACTGGCTGTTAGCACAGTGGATAAGGTGCCGGCCTGTGAACTCAAAGGTCGCTGGTTCAACACCCCAGCCAGGGCACATAACCAGCTTGCAAACCAGGTCCCATCCAGCTCCGTAGCTGGAGGCAGGTGAAAGCAACCATACATTGATGTCTCTTTCCTTTCTGCCTCTCTCCTTCCCCTTCTTTCTAAAAGTAATAAATAAAATCTTAAAAAACAAACAAACAAAGAAACAAACAACCTCCAGACACCCTGGCTGGTGGCTCAGTGGATAGGCGCCAGCCTGCAAACCCAAAGATCGCTGGTTCAACTTCCCAGTCAGGGCACATAACCAGGTTGCAAGCCAGATCTCCAGCCAGGTCCCCAGCTGGAGGCAGGTGAAAGGCAACCCATATATTGATACTTCTCTCTGAAAACAATGACTAAAATATTTTAATAAATAAAGAAAGGAAGAGAGAAAGAAAGAAAGAAAGAAAGAAAGAAAGAAAGAAAGAAAGAAAGAAAGAAAGAAAGAAAGAAAGGAAACCTCCAGTGGCTCCCCACACCCTTAGGTCAACCCTTCATGTGATCATGAACTTGACACTCTTTGATTCACCTATCCTTGTCACAGACAGGTGAAGGACAGGTTTGGAGCAATCCATTGGAGCACCCTCTATAAGAGACAACAAAATATAACAAGGCACCAAATTCCTCCTGTCAGAGATCACTACACATTTTTGGAAAGATTCAAACACTTGAGTGGGTGGGGGAAGTTAGCAGAGAAATTTTGAGTCTCAGGAATGCTGGAGAATGAATAGATAATATCTAGGAACAGATCTGAGGCCTGTTGAGGGGGAGACTATGAAGCAGGATGATCCTGGTTTGCTTGGTTAAGCTGTAAATGATGTTTGGGGTCAGAGTAAATCACAAGAGGGAGACAAGTGAGCACAGCCACTTCTTCTGCCCTTTTCCCAGGCAGAGCTCAGATTCATTTTAACGAATGTTGAGTAAACATTATAAGAACAAAGTTTAAAGAGTGCCAAGTTCTTGGGCTGCTGAGCTAGATATGTTTCAGTCCAGCCTTGAGCAACCCCCATTCCCCGCTGCCCCCCTACCCTCCCATACCATTCTTTCCTCAGTTACTAGAGAAATGTTGCCCCAGGGGCTTCTCAGAGGCCCTTTTCTCAGCCTAGAAAATATGTTCCTTTCTCTGCATTTTGGACCAATCAGCCATGGCCACGATGGCGGAATCACACAGACCGAGAGCATTATAGAGATGGCAGGTACAAGCCTAAATAGACTTCTGTCCGGTTGCAAAGGAAGACTTTAGAACTACAAGTAAGTGTAAGAAATATGACAGACTCTGGCTTCTTGCTATGAGGCCTCTCGATGATGGGGAGATTTTCAACAATGGAGACCGTGTCTCCTCATCACCTGCCTGCCCTTCTGTTCCCGCTGGGCCCTGCCCTCCCAGCAAGGCTGAGAGCACAGGCTGACCAGCCGGATTCTTGGCCTCACCACTTATTGTTTATGTGTTCTTGGGCATGATTTTGTTTTGTCTTTATTTCTTTTTCTTTTCCCTTTATGAGCCTAATTTCTCATCAGTGAAGTTAAGAAAATACCAACACAATACCTACTACAGAGCCAATATAGATCATTCCATACATATATACCAACTACAGATCATTCATTACCTGGCAACATGATTGCATAAAGCATTTAAATTACTAATACAGTGTTGGTAATGTTTTGAATCACTCAACCCAACAAGCACTCAACAGATGTTCTTTGCATTGAATTAAATGCTAAGTCCCAATGCATCCTGTCATCACAGCCTTGTCTTTCTCTAACCCCACTCTGCCCGCTGCTAGAATCCTATCACAAATCAGGATAAAAATAAAAGAAATAACCCAAGTTCTCTATTCCTTTATTTTTTTAAAATATTTTATTTATTTATTTTTAGAGAGAGGGGGAAGGAGAAAGAAAGAGAGAGAGAGACACATCAATGGGTGGTTGCCTCTCACATGCCCCCAACCGGGGCCTGGCCCATAACTCAGGTATGTGCTTTGACTGGGAATCGAACCACCAACCTTTTGGTTTGCAGGCCTACACTCAAACCACTGAGCCTCACCAACCAGAGCCCAAGTTCTCTAGTCTTGGGCCCTATAAAATATTTTCAATTGCAAAGAAAAACAGAATGTTTTATGATGGAATACCCTTGGAATTTCTGGACTCTTTTGTAATATTCATCTACCGTACTTAGAAAAAACAGAAATCCAGTTTGCAAAGCAGGTGAAAGATAAGAAGTTCTCTGCTGAGCAGTAGAAAAGTGTCAGTTCATGGAAATTTATTGTGTGCAATTCATGAGGCCCCCAGGTCATGATGTTGGCATTTAGACGTTAGCAAGAGTAGCACTGAAAGCAAAGCTGACATATGTAATAATAAGTGGGCCCCGGTGCTGCCTTTTCGTTCTTTCAGGAAGATCATAGCATATTGATGGGAGCTACTTCTAATTCTTCCTCAGCAGCTGTCACATCAGTCTGAGCACACCATCCTTCAGTGCTCTAGATGGTCTACTTGATTTTGATGGGATGATTTTAACAGGACCCACCTTTCCTTCCTTTCATCCTTCCTTGCATCCTTCCTCCTTCTTGTCCTCCATTTCTCCCTCCCTTTTTCCTTTTTCCTTTCCTTTATTAATTCAATCAAGGTTATTTAAGACCACCTACCAAAGACCGGGCAGTAAAACATGTTGATATGATACCCTCGTGAATCTTACAACCTAGCAGGGAATATAGACATTGAACTATAGTAAATTAGAAGTTGCCGTGAGAGTGAGAAGATATTAGACCAAACCTGCTTTGATGGTTGAGAGAAATACTTTTCCTCTCAGATCTAGAAGCTGACCAGTTCAACCATGAGAAACTGGCTGGGAGGAGAAAGTCTAGGAGTCAGTAGGACAGTGGGAGAAGGCCCTGAGTTCTGAGCTAGTCACAAAGTCTTTTTAAGGCTAAACCAGCAGCTTCTCTGGGGACCACAAGCACCCTTCACTTCTATTGCATCCTGGCTAGAGATGACTTTGCTTTCCAGTAAAATCAGCTACCACCTTCTGCTGGTATCTGAGGAGCTGCTGTACCCTAACCCAGGCTTAGAAATAGTGACGGATCACTTCCAATTGGCACACAACGAAGCTGCAGCTCCAAGCAGAGCAGCTTGCCCCAGACTCAGTGCTCCAATGGGCAGAGCTGGGATCGTGTCTCTTAATCATGTGTCCTTCTTGCTGTACTGTGGTAACTCCCAGGGCATCTTCTTAGGTAAATCTTCCCTCCTGAAAATAACATCTTCACAGAGATGCCTGAAATCCTCCACCAGAGAAATGTCAATGCCTTAGAACAGAATATGGCCCTTTCCCCATGCCCCTGTTTAGAAACCCTGAGCAAGCTTTGGAATATTGAAAATGCTCACAATGAAGAAAAGTGGATCAAGAAGCTTTTAAAAATTGTTCTTACTATTCCAGTCATGATTTCTGCTACATCTTGAGTTCTTCCATACCTTAAACAAACCCAAAATAAAAAAATACTAGTTACCCCTTAAGTCAATAATGCTTAAGAATGTATATGTTTACTGTGGAAGATTTTATCCTAACAGGAGAAATGAGGGCAGCACATAAATTGTGAGTGACCAATAAAGTTTCAGATGGAGAAGCAGAGATGATAGTATAATATATAATTATTATGTTATCTAGAATTTTACCTCATACCAACTCTTCCCATTTATTATAAAATATTCTTTACTCTCCAAGCTTAGATCACATTTTCACTAGACATTTGCTTGAAATGTTCTCTGTGGATTGAATATCTTCTTACCCCTTGATACTGATTTTACCTCCTCCAATAAACCTTTGCAGATCTTCTTAGTTAAAAGTCAGGTGTGCCCCTCTCACATCCCATACTATGTGGCAATATTTTGGTATTAATCCCTAGTTGCACCAATACTTGTCTTAAGATTAATTAGGCATTTATTGGTTTCATTTTCTAAATTATGAGTTCTCAAGAATCATAGTTATTTAGTTATTTTGTTTATCTCTCATAGGGTTCAGCTTAGTGCTGTGTACATAGTAGGGGTTAATAAATAATTAAAGACTTGATATAAAAATATATTCTTCCTTACTTGATTAATCTTTAGTAGGAATTTCTCCGTACATGGCCATAAGGAAAAGTTTTTCAGCTTGAGCCATTTGCAGGGCTGCTTTGGTCTTGATAAATTTTATTTGAGAGGGAAAAAAGGAGTAACCCAAATGTTCTTTCTTGTAATGAGTCACAATTGTACGAGACAGGGCTATTCCTAGGTAAACAGTTTAAATTCTGTACTATGTTTTGAGCCAATTAGAAACAATTGAACTTACAGGACTTTTTTTTCCTGATTGATTTTTTATTTAGTTTCTCCTGAATAAGTACTTAAAAATCTTTCCATAACATTCACCCTTTTTGTTGCTTTCCAGACCTAAAAAACCAAACCTTCAGCAATTTTACAAGCCCTTCACACTTTTTTTTTTTGCATTCCACTTCTTTTAAAGTAGTTTATTAAATCCTCTCCAGATAAAAACCTTGAAATCATTAAGCAGATCACTGTTCAGAACCACATTAATTCTTCTATTTTTCTCCTTAAAGGAGATGACTGGTGGACAGCTTAGAATAGCAATGAGGTATGGTATTTATCTATAATACACCCTCCATGATGAATAACTAATTTACTTAAAATCCCATTACTTGGAACATTTCAATCATGGTAGAATGAAGTCTCTGATTTGGGTCCTGGTTAATTTAGAAATGGCCTTTTCCCCTGGGGACATTGAGAGCGGCTAATGCCAGCTGGTGATGGGGTCTGAATTTAAACACTGCAAAAGCTTGGAATCTGAGCAAGAGCTTCTTAATTTCTGGCTTAAAGTAGCCTTGTGAGGTCTGGGGCCTTGCCTGCTTCCATTTTTCTCAGGGATTTCAGCTCCCATCTCAAGGATCCCTCTCATCAGCTGTCACATTGTCCTGATGGGCTTTGGTGTGTACAGGTTATAGGGCTTTGTCAGCACTAAAAGCTCTTGAACTAGGAAGCACTCAGACTCCAAGGATTCCTTCCTTGACCACAACTTCTCCCGGTCTGGCGTGGGCCTGTCTCTGGGAAGCTGTGTTCTTAAATCTTATTACAGCACTTACTGTTTCTTCCTTACCCATTAAGGGCTGTCGAGTCTTGTGCTGGCCAGGCCCTTCGAGGGCTCAGGGATTTTAGCCTAGGAACCTTTTCCTTGAGTGAAATCATATATGGGAGCCCCACAAGAAAGAACAAGAACAGCCG
Organism: Noctilio leporinus; assembly: GCA_004026585.1. NCBI lineage: Eukaryota > Metazoa > Chordata > Mammalia > Chiroptera > Noctilionidae > Noctilio > Noctilio leporinus. The sequence goes on along the minus strand of PVIW01001899.1, from coordinate 192,810 downwards.
GGGCCAGAGCTGCTATAGCTGAAAAGTGTGTAGACCACTAGCCAACCACCAGGTCTCATGTTTTGTTTTATGAGATGACAGAATGGAGGCCTGAACACATGGAACTTCGAATAAATTAAGTTCAGAGCCCTAAGCTTTTATTTCTGCTGGAAATGGAAAGCCTCAGCCCCCAGAAAAGTCTCCTCTCACAGTTAACCTTTTCCCTATTATTCTTGGAAGGCTGCAAAGAGTTTCTCTTATATGAATGAACACGTTCTGTCATGAATGAAACCATTTACCACCCTCTGTGGGTCTGTTGCAACGTCTCCACTCTGTTCCCCTCACCCCTGCCCTTGTTGCTCTCCTGGGTTCCGGGCAGGGCTCCTCAATCCTGGGCATTGCTGCTGCCTTTGCTGGGCTGTCCAACACCCTCTGCAGGCATCGCTCAGCTTCCAAGAGAAACCCCACTAGGGCAGTGGGGATGGGGAGACCCTGAGTTTGACCTCCTCTTTATGTATAACATTCTGTTATAAGGGTACCAGGTTACTCTCTTAGAGAATTATTCATGAAAATAGCCTTTTGTATTTGTTCATGGTCTCTCCAATGACCTGAATATCAAGTCCATAAAAAGCTGGGATGAGGACCCACCTGTGTTACTGAGAACTAAGGCTTTGGTCTTGAGTCTGGTTTTTCAGCAGAATTCTGCCTCCAAGAAGAGTTTCTGTCTTCAGACTCTTCAATTTCTCAGGAAAATCCTTTCTTCGGACAGTTCACTAGATGCATTTACTCGAAGGGCTGGTTAAGGCAGAGACATAAACTGGGGTATCTCCTGTGGCCCCATGTCTGGCTCCTTCCTTGTTCACTCCTGCTCCAAACACAGGAAATTACACACACACACACACACACACACACACACACGTGTGTGTGTGTGTATGTGTATATGTATATATATATATATATATATATATATATATATATAATTTAAATCTGATTGATCTTTACTAAAATAAGAAATCAGGATATTTTGACAGAAAACACATTTCCAGAAATGAAAATTATATTTGATATGGCATGCATCAATGAGAACTGATACCTGAACAATTAATTTAGAATTTTCATAAAGCAAACTAGCAGATATTGTGCAACATCTGAAGAGAGCAAAGGATATAGCTACTTATTAAGAAATATAGGAAATGTATACACACACACACTTCCCTAAATGGGAGAGGAAAAAAGGGACCTTTCTCATTTCCAGTTTCTCCCATTAGAATTGGTTCAAAGCTTTGCTACTGATAGGAAACATATATATTGGTCTCTGCCCCCAATTCTTCACAAGCGCCCCTAAAACTCTGTGAATTCCTAAGTGATAAGAGCACTAGGAACATCTTTTGTTGTACTGAGGTGACTCCAGTGTGCTCCTGGATGGGGGCTGGTCGCCACAGAGACCAAGACATGAACTTGGAATTTTTCAGCCCCACCCTCCATTCTTAGAACAGGGAGAGGGGCTGGAAGTGAGGTTAATAACTGATCAGGCCTACATGATGAAGACTCCATAAAATACCCAAAGTGTAGGTTTTGGAGAGCTTCCAGGAGGGTGAACATGTCCATGTATCAGACAGTGACACATGCCAACTCCACTGGGACAGAGACCATCTTACGTACCTTGCTTCATTTGGCTGTTCATCTGTATCCTTTATCATATCCTTTAGTAAACCAATGGATATAGAAAAGTGTTTCCTTGAGTTCTATGAGCTACTCTAGCAAAATATTGAACCCAAGGGAAAGGAGGTCATGGGAACCTCTGATGTGTAACCAGATCTGTGATAGGCATTTAGGAGCAGAGTAGGAACACTAGGCCAGGTACAGAAGGTCACCAGGGCAGAAAGTCCCAGGTGCCCAGCAACAGGCAAAACTAGGAAAACAAGAACTTCATCCCCAGGATAACCTTTCTTCCTCTAGCATATAACTGGTCATGGGGTTTAGACCATCCCTGACCTTTCATAACACTGTTTATGTGTTTCACACCCTCCCCTGACCTTTCCTCCCGTGGCTGATTTTAGGACCAACTGCAATGACTAAAGACCCCCTGCCCTGGCACTAACCAATCAGCAGAGACTGTGACCCTAAAAGGACATACCTGGAAAGCTGATGAATATTGAAAACCTGCTCTGGGACCTCCTCTAAATCCCCACTGAGAAGAGCCCTTAGGAAAGAGGACAAGGCACCTCTCCCTCCTGCGAGCATGCCTATGACTTTCCTGCCCCTCCCCCTCTTCTTCCCTGAAGCTGCATTTTTCTTGCCCCTCTCTCCTAAGCTCCAAGGGCTCCTCTTTTGCCTCTGTAACTTGTTTACTGCATCTGTTTCTTCTACCACTTACTTCTTTTACCTCTGTATCTTTCTAAATAAGCTTTCTCACCCTGGCTGGTGGCTCAGTGGATAAGGCACCGGCCTGCAAACCCAAAGGTCTCTGGTTCGATTCCCAGCCAGGGCACATAATGAGGTTGCAAGCCAGGTCTCCAGCCAGGTCTGTAGCTGGAGGCAGGGGAAAGGCAACCATACACTGATGTCTCTCTCCCTCTCTACCTTGGTCCCTTCCCCCCTCTCTAAAAATGATAAATAAAATCTTAAATAAATAAATAAACAAACTTTCTCTTATAGTTTGAGTTTTGCTCAGAATTCTTTCTTAGCCAGGGCTCAGGTACTGAGATTGCTGAACCAAGGTCCAGTCTGACCTCACAGGTCTAACACCTGCTGCGGTTCTTGCTGCCGCCAACAATCAGATGGAAGTTGTGGTAACCAGGGAACCTACTACCACCTGCCCTTGACATCTGAAGTATGGAGGGGTGAGTTCTTGAGACTGAACCCTTAACCTGCGGAATCTGGTGTTGTCTCAAGGACCAAGCGGGTAGTATTGAGTTGTAGGACACTTGGCTGGTGATGTGGAGAATTGTTGAGTGTGGGGAAAACCCACACATCTGGTGTCAGAAGTGTTGTGGGTGTGGTAGTATAAGAGTAAAGGAAAAATGCAGGCGGACTGGAGTTTTCAACACACTCCTCAAAGCATGGTCCACAGACCAGCCACATCAGCATCCCCTGAGAGCTTGTTAGAGACAGTCTCTGGCCCCACGTCAGAGCTGCTGAACAAGACTGAATTTCAGCACTGCAGGAGGTTCATACACACTTTCAAGTTGTGAAGCACTGCTCTAGACATGATCAACCACTTACACATGGAGACAACACGTCTCAGATCCTTTCCGAGTTCACATGCGGCTGTGGTACAGGAAGGAAGAAGTCTTAGGAAACTTGGAGAGGAATAAAGAGAAAAGGTGATTAAGAAGGATGCTGGGAATGTTAGAAATACACTTCATACTTCTCAGTTTGCCAAAGATTGGCTCTGAGCACCAGCCTTTGTAGTGGAAGCCAAGAAAAACAGCAGCCAACTGAATAATTTCAAACAGGAACTGTGGGTTTTCTCCAACCCCAGCACTAGGCTGACAGCAGGGAGACTGCCTAGCTGACCAGGGCCCCAGCTTCCCCCTTCCTGACTGATTACAGCCGGGGCACACTGTGGAAGAAATGGATAACTGAGTGGCTTGCAAAAGAACAGAAATGCACTGTTGCTTTTCCTTTGAATAGAATCAGTGAATGTTCTGCCTCAAGATTTATTTCCAGGCACTGAGAACAATGTTTCAGACACGTAGGTGGGGAGAGAAAAGCCTAACAGGAGCAGGTAACGATGATACATCCCATTCTGTTTAATCTCCTTATGCTAAGGCAGTCGGATAGCTGCAGAATGAAAGTAGGGAAGTAGCCGGCTTTGCAAAATAATGCTATCTCATTTGCAGAAGATGGGTGAAGGTCAGCAAATATAACTTCTGAAAGTGAATCACACCTCTGGGCTCTTCCATTCCTAGGTGCGCTGTTCTAATGATGAATTTCTCACTGGGAGAGCACCAGATAATGGCAGCGCGGGGATGGGGGTGGAATCTGCACCGGCCTGTCTTTGCCGCACCTTCTCCGTCTGGCTCCCACTTTGTCCTGGGCTGAGATCATTCAGGCGCAGGAAGGCTGTTGCGCGCGCATCCTGTGCTCACGCCATGCTCTGGGTAAATGCCATTGCTCTGTATCCTTTTCTTTTCCACTCAGAGCATTTGTCTTGGTGACTCAGGAAATCCAGGGATTGCAGCCAGGTTCTGTTTGGTGGAATACAGGGCTTCCACTTGGCCAAATAGCTGTATACAAGAACACAGAGTTAGAGGTGGAGTCGGGGCAATTCAAGTAACTCACCATTCCCAGAGCTTCGGAGACAGGCTACTATTAATCACTCGCCACATCTCCCAGGCTCTTCTCATTTGGTCACGGCTCATAGTCACAGAGGTACAGCCAGGGGCTCCTGATAAATCAAACCCAACAGTTATATGATATGATAAGGATGACACAGGCGAACAGGGACAAAAGTGTACATTTCTAGCCATGTGTCCACAATATTCACAACATTAAAAAAGCGAAGGATGTCTGCTGATCACCAACCAAGTGCCCAAGACTACTACTTCTCTCTCTCTCCCTCTTTCTCTCTCTGTGTCTTTTTCTGCCCCCTCCACTCCTCTACCATCTTCTTAAACTTCCACCTTAGCCTTGTGTCAAAGTTACGATTATCTTTCTTTTCAAATAAGGAGACTAAAGCTCAGAGAGGTTAAGAAATGGGCCCAAAGTCACACAGTCATTAAGTAGTGAAAACGGTATAGAAACTCAGGTCTAGGTGAACGGTAGAAATAATTAGAATAGAAAGGAAGATAAATATTAATAGTAGGGAACTGAGTGAGAAGGACTAGATAAGATGAAAGGAGAAAGAAGGAAAAAGAGGAGAAAAAAATGGAATAAGACAAAAGGCCAGGAGCAAAAAGCAAAGTGCCTTCATTACCACAGATCCGCTGGGGCTGTAGTTTGCCACTTACAGGCTGTTGACTTGGTACAGATCATAACACCACAATTTTTTAATCTGTAAAATGCTGTTAGTGATATCCCGCTAACTGCTTCAGTGGTTTGTTTTCAAGATCAAAGAAGAATTTACTTGTAAAGTTCTGCAAAACTGAAGTGCTGTATGAAGAGAAGCTCTTCAAATAGTGTTTGGAGAAGAGATGAGAGTCAGAAGGCCAGATCCCCAGCAGCAAGCAAATGAGAATGTCTACCAATGGTGAATGAAGCCACAAGGAACCCTGCTTCAGACTTGGAGCCGACTCATGTGAGAACCTGCCAGTCTTGTTTCACATGGAACAGACCACATGTAGGTCCACCCACTTGTTCCAGGGCTGAGCCTGTGGGTCATCTTTCCACTGAGGTTTCAGAAATGCCTTTCAAATTCTGCCAGGGAGTCCTGGCTGGGAAGATCGCAAGTGGTGATTGAAAAAATGTCGTGAATGTTTGGGGAGAGGTGGAAATCTGGGAGCAAGGAAATAGAAAGTTTGAACGTTAATCCCATACAAGGGATTAATGTGACTTAATTCGGGAGTTGAGAAGTGGAGTACTGAAGAAGCTATTTAGTGAGATAAGGTCCAGAAAGAAGAAACCAGCAGGGAATATGTTAGTGGAAGAAGCTTCTCTTGCCTTTTGTATGGCACAGAAGGTCAAAAAGGAGCAAGACTTGTTTGATTAGTTTCTCTGAAGTGAGGACCATGAAGGAACTTTTGACTCTGGAGGCCTAGGACCTTACAATTGTTGTCTTGCCTGAACTGGAAATAAGGCATGACTGAGTCTATTAATGCTGCCCAACCAAAGAAGACAAGAAGACCAACAAGCTGCATTTGTAAATATCTCCGTTTCTGATTTCTTTTGCGATGGTGCCGACCAGAAGATACTGGAAGAAAAATGTCACAGAATGAAATAGAAAGGCGCAGATGCAAAATCATACTCCTGGAAGGAGAAAGCAGAAAGCTCCTCTTTGCTTTTCCTTCCTCTCTGGAGAGGGTGGTGCAGAGGGCTGAGTGATGTCCCTGGAAGTGTGACTACATCCTAAACCTTGGAACCTGTGCATATTACCTTATTTAAGAAAAGGGTCTTTTCAGCTATGATTAGCTTAAGGATTGTGAGATGAGATCATCTGCATTAGCCAGGTGGGCCCTAAATCCCATCCCAAATAGCCTTTAAAAAGAGTGAGGCTGAAAGAGATTAAATACACACAGAGAAAAGAAGGCTCTGTGAAAAGTGGAGGTAAAGATTAAACTCAGGTGGCTTTACAGGAAGGGATATCTGGACCCACCCAAAGCCAGAAGAGGCAAGAAAGGATGGTCCCTGAGAGCCTCTGGAGGGAACGTGACGTGACCCATGTGGCACCTTGATCTCAGACCTTTGGCCTCCAGAACTGTGACAGATCACATTTCTATTGTTTAAAGTCACCAATTCTGCAGTAATTTATTTCATCAGTCATTGGAAACTATTACAGGTTAGAATGCAAACTGCTACTACCCAGCGGCAGCAACTACTCCAAGTCTCCTGACTTCCCTCCTGACTGGGTCCATTTGCCAGTGCTCAGTGAAAACAGCGCTAATGGTGAAAGGTGAAGGCCACATTCCTGGGGCTAAGGAATAGAGATATACATTAGGAAATGTACACCCAGGATCTCATCAAATCCCTAGCAAGCCCGTGAGTTGGAAATGGAAGCTGGAGGAGTTTAGCTTGAGAGGAGTCTTTCAGGCCTGTGTTTGAATCCCAGCTCTCCCATTCAGTTGCCATGTGACCTGTCCCCACTGACTCCAGTTTCTTCATCTGTGAAATGGAAATGGTAAAACCTACCTACAGGCTTGCTGGTGTGAGGTTTAAAGCACTTTGCAGAGCCCCGAGCTTCCTGAAGGGGCTTGGTAAATGGCCTTTGCTAGTATTGCCCAAGATCACAGAGGTGGTTAGACAGGTCTGTCTGCCTGGGCGATGTAGCCATTCTGGAGCCTGAGGCTGTCTCATCATGCCGGGATCAGACTGTCTGTGTGAAGGAGTTCATTTCAACTCCCAAACAACACCAGGTCTGTGCGACATATTGCCTGCTACGCCTAGCCCTGATTTTCTTTCTTTAAAAAAAAAATTTTTTTTTAAGATTTTATTTATTATTTTAGAGAGAGGGGAAGGGAGGGAGGCAGAGAGGGAGAGAAACATCAATGTATGGTTGTCTTTCACCTGCCTCCAGCTACGGACCTGGCTTGCAACCTGGGTATGTGCCCTAACTGGGGAATTGAACCAGTGACACTTGGGTTCACAGGCGTGTGATAAATCCACTGAGCCACACCAGCCAGAGTTTAGCCCTGCTTTTCTATGCTCTCCAAATCACCAGGGCTAGAAACCTGAAAACGACATTTCTCAGATTCCCCTGCCAGTGAGGTTGCAGTTTCGTTCTGCACATGGAAGACACATGCGTGAGCAGGAAGCAGATAGAGGGATTTCTTTTCTGGCTCCAGCTTAAGCGGCAGCAATCTGATACCAACTCGCACAGAGGTGGTGCCGGCAGCAGTGCTCTCCTGCAGAGCCATCGCTGGTGCCTTCAGAACAGACTGATCACTGGCCTGAGAACCAAAGGGTCATCAGTTTGATTCTTGGTCAGGGCACACGCCTGGGTGCAGGCCAGGTCCCCGGTTGTCAATGTATCTCCCACACATCACTGTTTCTCTCCCTCTCTTTCTTCCTTCCTTCCCATCTTTCTAAAATAAATAACTTTTTTTTTTTTTTTTTTTTTTTTTTAAAGAAGTGACTGAGTAGGCAGGCAGCTTGAGTGTGAGTCCTGTGGGCTCAGAGGCAGGCAAGTTCCTTCAGGACTGGAGAGACTGACTACAGCACTTGACTTCTGGTATCACCACCCTTTTCACCCCGTTTTTGCTCCTTCTCTTCCAACAACTTGGAAGCTTTATTCCTTATAATAAATCCCTCTTTGCTTAAAGGGCCTTCAATGACTTCCATTTTCCCAACTGCTCTGATAACCATTACATCAGTCCCCTGCAGAGGCACAGGGGTCAGAGCACAGAGATTTTAGTGGCCCCAGGTGGCCCTCCTTCACCAGGAACTACAACCTTACCTTCTCAATTAGAGATAAGTCTTCAAATGAAAATATGCCAGAGAAAGCTATCAAATGGGCTCAACTACTTACAGGGGAGCGAGCATTGATCGCACCAATCTGTCTGTACAGAAGCTTTTGTAAATGCGGAAAAGGGAGGAGGGTGCAAACAACCCCACGGTTGGGAGAGGAAGCTGGGATGAGAGACTGGGAAAGGGGGTCCCTCAGAGTGAGGAAGGTCCCAGTGAGGAAAAGTACAGGTTTTCCCAGGCAGCCCAGACTGTAACTTGACTTGCTGTTGTTATTCTTGTTTGTTTTCTAAACGGTGATAAAGTTGATATGTAGCACAGAATTTACCATTATGATACTCTTTAAGTGTATAGTTCAGCAGCATTAAGCGCACTCACATTTTTTGTACAGCCATCACCACCATCCATCTCCAGAACTTTCAAACCTTTCTAAACGGAAACTCCATGCCGTTGTACGGTAACTCTCCATTCCTCCCACCTCCAGACACTAGCCACACCACCATTCTACTTTCTGTCTCTATGAATTTGACTGTGCTAGGAACCTCATAGAATTGGAATCATATAATATTTGCTTTTTTGTGCCTGTCTTATTCTAATTAGCATAGGGTCTTCAAGGTTAACTCATGTTATAGATGTGTCAGAATTTCCTTTCTTTTTAAGGCTGACATATTCCATTGTGTCTACATACCATATCCTAGTCATCTGCCAATGAACACTTGAATTGCTTTCACCTTTTGGCTATTTCAAATAATGCTGCTATGGATATGGATGTACATACAAATATCTGTTCAGGTCCCTGTTTCTAATTCATTTGGGTAGAAAAATTCTACCTAGAAAAGGACTTGCTGGATTACATTGTGATTCTAGGTTTAATTTTTTGAGGATCTACCATGCTATTTTTCACAATATCTGCACCATTTTACATTCCCATCAACAATGCACAGAATTTCCACTTTCTCTTCATCCTTGTTATTTATAACAAGTGTTAAATAACACTTGTTATTTTCTGCCTTTTCTTTTAGGGAATAATAGCCATCTTATTGAGTGTGAAGTGGATTTGATTTGCATTCCCCTAATGGTTAGTGATGTTGAAATCTATTGGTGTGTTTATTAGCCATTCGTATATCTGCTTTGGAAAATGTAACTTGTTAAAAAAATATTTTACTTATTTATTTTTAGAGAGTGGAAGGGATGGAGAAAGGGAGAGAAACATCAATGTGTGGCTGCCTCTTGCTCATCCCCAACTTGGGACCTGGCCTGCAACTCAGGTACATGTCCTGACTGGGATTTGAACCAGTGATCCTTTGGTTTGCAGATTGGCGCTCAATCCACTGAACCACACCAGCCAGAGCTAACTTGACTTTTTATATGAATTAAAAGATGAACAAAGAAACTTAAGTCTGTGTTGGAAGGAAAAAGTGATGCCCTCCCCCATATGAGCTTCAAAGACTATGAAAATACTATTTTAAAGAATGTGTGTGATTATATATTTTTACATATATTGGCTGCAAATGGATGCAGAAAGGGACTTTTCTGCCTAGTCAAAAAAAAAAAAATTTTTTTTAAATGAGAAAGCAGATTCCAATATAAATTCAAACAAGTTGTGAAATAGAATGCATAAAAGCACGTCAGTTTCTATTGAAGGATGCATAAAACTCTGTAAAAATAAAGCTATCCTTGTCATTCAAATCATGATTTACATGTGTCTGTGCTTCAGATGTTGGGAAGCTGCATTTTAGGCTCATGAAGCAGGGAGGAGGAGCGTGAATGTGAAAGAAACAGCAAATCAGTGAGAAGAATAAAAAAAAAGCTGCTTACTGGCTTCTCCCCCATATCACACTTGATGCCCACACAGGGATACGCTTTGCAGGAGAGAAGGTTCTCTGGGGGCAGTGAGGGGGAGGATCGTCTGCTCACGTTCACTAAGGGCATTTGTCTGAAATGGGCATGTGGGAGGGAGTCTGTCTTCAAACCTAGAAACCAGAGGGATCTATTTGCTTTTATCATTGCTTTTCCCCTCCCTTCTCATATTTTTACTCAAAATTGTGCAAATTATTCAAGCATCTGGGGCCATCACTCTCTCTACAGCTTTTATTAAGCTTGGTGCCATTCACAAAAGAGTAGCAATAAAGATAATTAATTGCCAAGTTAATTGGAATCTACATTGCATCAAATTTTTATCTCGATATTTTTGGTAAAAAAAAAAAAAAAGTACTAATGTTAACAGCCAACAGAGTGGCTGATACATAGCAGATGCTTGATGTATATGAATGAATGAACAAATGAATATCTGAGCCCCCATCATTTCTTTTCTGAATTAGTTATAATAGCTTCCTAACTGCTCTCCTTGCATTCCGCCTAATTGCCCTCTACCTGATCATATAACGGGGAAGTCACCTTTAACTCCTCCTTACTCCCTGTGCACTCAGTCAGGGCTGTTGGATTGCCATCTAATTAGCTCTACACCACTTGTGCTTCTCTCCACCTCCCTGCCACAGTTTGGTTCAGGTCCTTATCAACTGTCACCTGAGTATTTTAATAATCTAATCATCTGCTTTTCGAACAAACTATCCATATGTTAATACAGCCACGAAAATTCCAACACAATGATCTTTACCAAATCAAATAACATCAGAAATATCATTTCCAGAACCCTGTGTAACAGAAGTCACAGGCATGAATACATGATGAATATAGGTACAATGATGTTCATTGCATCATCATTTATAATGTCAAAAATTGCAAACAAACCAAACACTAATCTACGTAGGACTGGTTCACAAATTATTTACTTATAAAATGGAAGAGTATGTAACTATGACAAAGAAGCAGGTAGACCTACTTACATGAACCATCATGGAAAGGTGTTCATAACAGTGATATCTTAAAAAGAAAAGTTGACTACAGATAGACAGAAGAACATGTATTGACAGAGCATTTTGTACAAAATGTGTATACAAATTGTGTAGGAAAGAGTTATTTGCCAGGCCTGACCATAATCCTTTGAAAGTTCTGCTTACAAGGTTGGCCTTTGGTGGGCTTTTAAGAAGTTGGAATTCCAAAGGGTCCCACCTTTTCTGATGGTGAAAGTGACTCGCTGTGCCCACAGTGGATGTGCAAGCAATGCGGTCTCTGCTGAATTTCTGCTTTCCTCCTTGAAGTCTGAAACTATGATATGTGCCGTTTACAGGCTTTTCCTCTCTGCTCAGCTCCCAATAAAAACCCTGGGTACTGAGACTCTAAAGAGTTTCTCTGATAAATAGCATGTCACAGTGTTGTCACTTGCATTGTCTCAAGTATTGTTTCCCTCATTGTTGGAGAATTAAGTACATCTTGGGTGACTCCTCCCCACAGGGAGAGTACCCTGGAAAGCTTGTGCCTGGTTTTTCCCAGAGATAGCCCCACTCAACTTCTCCCTTCGTTGATCTTGCTCTCCATCTTTTCACTATAATAAAGCTCAGCTGTAAATGTTATCATAAGCTTACTCCTGTGAATGCTCCTAGCAAATCATAAAACTTGGGGATGTTCTTGGGGACACCCAACACAAAAAATACACAGCTTTACTTATATATTTTTTAATTTAATTTTATTGTTGTTGTATTACATCTATCCCCTTTTTACTCCCCTCTGTCCTCTTCCCCACCCACCCACTCCCCCACAAAGTCAATTCCACTTGTCCATGTTCATGGTTCTTCCATATTAGTTTCTTGACTAAACCGCTCCCCTTCTTTGCTTCTTCCTCACTCCCCCATATATGTTTTTTTATATTTATTTTATATAGGAAATAGTCTAGAATCATTAGAAATTAAAATTGTTTAATAGTAGGCTAAAATAGTCATTTTATCTCTTATTATTGTTGGGGCTCAAGACAGGCCACTTCAAAACAGCCCACAATGTGATTGATGACTTTGAAGTTACTAGACCAATTGCCAATGCCACAGGGCACCTTGAGCCTCCCTTGTGTCCTTGAATGCAGAAAATAATTTCCCATGTGAAAGGTGCCCTCCCATATCTGGAAGATACCCCTTTATCACTAGAGTTGAACTCAGAGCTGAAAAGTCTATATAATCAAATTGTATTGCCTCTTCTCTAATTTATGACTTTGTTTAGATTCCTTACTAATGAATACCCAAAGCTTACTTCGATTCCTTTCTAATGAGCACCAACTTTCTTTTCCCTGTCAATTTCTCACAAATTTACTGTTTATCTGAAAAATGTAAAAGGGTGCCTTGTTGGATCATTTCTTTGAACCTCATTTTATGATCTGAGCATCATGTTATGATTTTCTTGTGTGCACATGTTAAGTTTGATTTTTCCCCTTGTTTATCTAGTCTTGTTCAATTTTATCATTTTATTATTAATCTAGCCATAAGAACTAAAGAAGGGTAAAGGAGGCAATTCGCCTCCTCCCTGGCACCATGTAATGTTTTAATTTTGTGTAGAAATACAATTGAGTTTTAATTTTGTGTATCATTAGTGATTTACTATATTGTAATGATTGCTTATATTACGACCCCACATCTTAAGAGGTCCCTTGAGGGAGAAATCCGGTCTGATTTTTGGCAACATCTCATGTCTAGCATAGACCTAGCACATAGTAACTGAAATAATAATGCTATTGAATTTAACAGTACGCAGAAGGACAGGGAGAGGATTTAGAAATAACCCAAGATGTAATATTTACATGTAGGATCTCCTTTCCTTTCAAATTTGATATTTTCAGTACCCTTGATTTCCCAGCTTACGTCAAGCCTCCCCAACTTTCACCTGTATTTGAAAGAGGTAGGGAAACAGCTAAAGTAAAGAACAATAAAAAGTTAAGGTAGACGAAGATAGAGAAACCACTACAATTTAAATTTTAGCTCTCCTCCACTCAGCCAGAGGCAAGCAGCTGGCTCTTTCATTGAACATGGATTATTCTAAAGAGGACAGTATGTCTTCTTTCTCAAAGAATTCTCTGTTGACAGCATGACTGCTAAATCACAGAAGGACATAGTATGTGTGGTAGGTAGTGTGTGAAACAACTGTGGAACCTTTTCCTTTTAAGTTCTTCTTTCAGATATGTGATTTTCTATGACTGATTAAATATCTGAGTAACTGCAGGGCATCGCTACGTAAAAATAAACTAAGTCAAGTGTTTAGTCCTTACCTCAGGTTGTAGTAATAGAGAACTGTTTTCGTTTTTGTTTTCTTTTTAATTTCACGTGGTAAAGGTAAACCATCATAGATTCAGATTCTGGCACCGAATTCTGAAGACCTGTCAAATTGTAGATTTTGAGGCGATGCATGTCATTAAAGAAACATACAGGAATAGTCAACTGCTGAGTAAAAAGTGGGTTGGGCCCAAGATATTTTGTTTTGAGTTTTAAACTCTGTCTTGACTTAGAATCTATAATTCAAGCCAGCACAGAGCCAATTTCTCCTTGCTTACTCGTAGATAGACTTTATTTTCTACAGTCACAAATTGAGGTGGCACAAAAATCCACACTACATTTTTTATATCTATATTGCAGCCAACCTGCAAAATATTCCCCCTTGAAAGTGAATATATTCAAATGGTCAGGCTGGCCCCACCCAGGTTCTGAGAATAATTTAGAGGCTTCCAAAACCATAATTTAAAAACCATTAAATTCATCTCTGAGCTACCGCTACCATGGGCTTCCAGCCATAGCCTTGACAGGCTTTCAGCCTGGTAAAAGATCAGAACCTGTTTTATATGCTGAAGCTTTGTAAAAAGGTGAATCCATCTATACTGGTTACTGAAAGAGTTTGCTTGACATTTTTATTACTCATAGCCATTTTTCAAAGTAAATTCACACTTTTCAGTGGCCATAAATGGTTGTCAAACTTGCCCAGGGTTCATTTAGATATTCCCTTGAGACATACTTATTAGTAAGTGGACAGATTTTTTTCCCATATGCCGTAACACATAGCTCACGTGTGGGCAACTATGAAATAGCAGCTCTGTATGTGTGTACATGTTTGTGTTTGTGATTTTGTGCCCGTATAATTGGGTCATATTTTAATGGATAGGTAGCTTCTTAAAAAAAAAAAAAAAAAAAAAAAGCCCTGGCTAGATGGTTTAGTTGGAGCCCCATCCTGTACACCAAAAGGTTGCAGGTTTCTATCTCTGCAAGTTCAGTTCGATCCCAAGTGAAGGTGTGAACGAACGGGAGGCTACTGATTGATGTATTCTTTCCTCACAACAGTGTTCCCCTCCACTCCTGCCCTCAACCCCCTCAAATCAGTAAACATATTCTCGGGTAAGAATTAAAATAAAAATTAAATTAAATTAAATTAAATGTTTGTGTTTTTGTTTTTTAAGAGATTGGAGGAAATTTGCCTGTGCAGATTTTGGGCAATTTCCTCTTCTTTTACATATAGGCTTAACTAATTAACGAGAAACAAAGACTTAAAATGAAATACCTAGATTTGAACTCAAAGTAATTGAACAATTAGTCATGTTGTTACCAGACAAGCATAGCCTAGGAGGGGGTCTGCCTCAGGCTGGCCTGTAGCGTGTGGGTTCTTGGCTTTGTGCGGGGAAAGCTTCCACAACACGAGTCCAGGTGATTTTGAGAGTACATTTAGTAGGGCTGGGCCAGTAAAACAAAGGATGGACTTGGGTAGAAGTAACAGGAGAGTGCCTAGGGGGTGGTCTGCTTTGGTTCTCTAGAAAAGTTATAGGAAAGGAGGGAGCCCAGTCAGGGCTGCTGCAAGCTCACTGGGAAGCAAAGAAAAATCGGGCCCTGGAGTCCGACTGGGAGGTGAGCTGCCCGCTGCTTCCCTGGCTATGAGTCTCCTGGGGACACTTAGAATCTAGGAGGAAGTAAAAAAGTTCACACCCAAGAAAAGGCCTGGGTGTGCTCTAGAGTGAACCCTACCCTTCTTTGTCCTGAGGCCTCTTTACCTTTTTCCTGTAGGTGAGGATCTTAGGGGAGTGTTACAGCAGAATAGTTATCAGCTTTCCAGGTGCATTTTTAATATGCCGATGCATCAAAATGAGCACATGGTGGGGGTGGGAAAATCCTATGATCTGCTATACTATCTTATTTCTATCTTGGGTTTGTCTAGCTTTTAATGGAGCCTTTATTATTTGTTCCCCTGACTTCATCTGTCCTTGGGTTTAGCTGGCACAAATGGCACTAATTGGGTCCCTGTTCTCTATTTCCTAGACCAGAGAGATTTAAGCTATGTATTCTCTGGATAGAGAGGTGAGGTGTAAACCATTAATTCTCAAGTGTCCTTGGTTAGGGGGGAGTAGTTCTTTCAATTCACCAGCTAACTATAAGCTGCTCAAACTGGTCTTGCTTAATTTTCTTGTCTCAATTTTCCCATTCCACTTGCCCAAGAATTTTTCTAGCTTCTTACTATCCTGTCTCAATTTGAATAAAGCTCAACAGTTAATGAGTCATGCATGTATTTCAGGAAGGCTTTACCGAAAAAGGAAGCAAAGGCCCAGGGGCCAGAGAGAAGTGAGTCAGAGGACAGTAAAAGAGGACTTTCTCAGAGAGGTTCCATGGGCCCAGGGCTAGTAGGGCCTTGAAGCCATTGTAAAGACTTTGGTTTTACTTGGTAGGAAGCCATTGGAGAGAGAGTTTTAAGCAGAGGTATAGCGTAATCTGATTTAATTTCAGCAGTGTTACCGATGCATTGATTAGATCATGAAGTAGCACAGGTAAAAAAAGAAAGAGGTCAGAAGGGGTTAAACGAGGTGACGGTGTCTTGGAGTAGGTGCCTCTGACAGGGAATGGAACCCACAACCTTTTGATGCACTGAATACACTCCAACCAACTGAGCCACCTGTCCATGGATAATTTCTTCTTTCAGTAAACTTTTTAGTCATCTATTTTCCTGGAGTTAGAAAGACACAACCTTAGTGAATGGTTGGGCTGATAGCCTTTCTCCGCCACAGGGCAATCCCAAAGGTGTGTCTGGGTACTGGCCCTGCACACCTGCAATTGATCTGGAATCTCGGCAGTGATAGACCAGAGGTCCCTAGGAGGGCAACAGAGGCTATTGATACAGAGAGATCTGATCAGATCCTGGGAAGGAGTAGGGATGGGCAATAGGAGGAGGTTCAGCTGAATGCCTTTAGAGCACCTGGAATTATGGTAAGAAGATTTGAAATCAAAGAAGCACTCTGAGACTCCAGGATTGAGGCTGGCTCTTGGGCTCTTTTTCCTCAGGGATACCTGGGGGATCTCTTGCTGCAGCTGCCTGGGTTTCCCAAAGGACAATATATTGGATGGGAAGGAATTTAGGCACAGCCTAGGATCGGGCTGGCCTGGCAGAGGGTGGCAGCTTTATTCTTCAGGTGTTCTAGGTGGGACAGGCTCTGAGGCGGAAGCCTGCCAGTCTTCCAAAACCGTGTACCTATTGTAACCTACGTTGTTTTAGTTTGTAAACTAACCCTGAAGAAATAAGATAACTAAAAACTAACAGGGGGATGATAGGATTCAGTAGTTCAAGAGTTTAGCCTTAATTGGTAGGCCTAAGTGACTAATTCATGTGGAAAGCTATTATTCTAAAATTGTGAAGCTGTTGCATCTAGACTTTCTTTTATCACTAAACCTATGTTTCTGGAATTTTGCCTAGAGGGTGGCAGTGAGCAGCAGGACCCCACTTGCTATTCCACAACACCATGAGTCTAAAAACCTGAGACTTTCCCCAAGAGAGGAAGATAAGAGTCATAGTTCTGAGTAACAGAAAGAAAAGGGAACTTCCTGAGTCAGTGTGTACCATGTCTAAGCCCAGGTTCTTTCCCCACCCAGACCTCACTGACTTCTGCCTGGGCACCTGGGTTTCAAAGAGAGAAGGAAGTGACACCTGAAACAGCAGTTTCCGCAGAAATCTCTGTAGGAGCCCTGGCCTGAACTTTACCCAGGGAAAACCTTCTAGCCAGAGTGTGACTCCGGCCTGTGCCTTCTCCTCTCCACCACCCCATAGGACTATGAGGAACTCATGAGAAAGAAGAAACACAAGTCAGACTGGACTTATTTTGTGAGTGAATGCAGGGCACACCCTGGGAACCCCCAGAAATGCATGATGGGAGCCACAAGGGTGGGAGTGCCTGCACTCAGGGGAAGGAACCACCACCAATGAAGCACAAATTGTGTGATCTGCAAGTTAGTGGTGATTTTTCAGGCAGGCAAAAGCCTATCCACCCCTCCCACTCAGACCTTGGACAGGATTGGCAGCACCCCCTAGCTGGGACTGTCCTAGGTATGGCCATGGTAGCTATTGCCAGGATCTAAATTCAGTACCTAAGGGTAGATCCACATGCAGGGTGGGGGGCACTTTAAAAGGCTCAACACTGATATTTAAGTGCTTTCCTAATTTTGTAAAGTGCAGCTAAGTTGAAATAAAAAGTTTTAACCCCTTGAGTTAGGATTAATTTACAAAGTAAGAGAGGCTATGATGTTGGGGTGACAGAAGGAGAAAGCAGGTTCAGGAATGCATCTTTGCAAGGGCCCAGCGCATGATGAGTCTCTGCTCTGTGTTTAGCCGCCCCCACAGGGCACACAATCCTTAAGATTCATGACCTTTGAGTCATGTATGAAATGCAGAGAGGAAAGTTAGAGGGCAGCGTTCCAGTCCCCACTATGGACAAAAAAAGAAAAGAAAAGAAAAGAAAAAGGTGGGGGGAGATTCCATAGAAAGTAACCTTACAGAGTGAACTGGTCATAATTTGCTAACTGAGCAGGTCATGGGGAGTAGTCGGATCCCAGGTATATACATTTTTTAGTAAAAAAAAAAATGATCTTTGTCTTCAGCAAGCCCTGTCCATTTTTTCTGTGTATTTGTTGACATCTCCAATAATCCAATCCTCACCTTGCTTTCTCCCACCTTCCTGTAATGTTCCTTATGTTTCTCTCTTAATTTTAAATGCATAAAAGAAATCATATTCTTCAAATACTTGAGATCTTGCTTCCCAGAAATTGTTGTCATTTTACCTCAAATGAGAGCTTATAAAAATTCTTCATAGGTTTGGGTGTTTCTTACGTTGACATTTGCTTGGCCTAGTCAACAGGATTCTGACGGAGCTCACCCCGGACCACTCTGCAGACACAGACCAGTGCTAGGTCCAAGCAAGGGCCAGTTGTCCTTGGGTTTTCTCTCATAATCCCAGGTCTCCTTGCTTTAAATCGCATGTCCATGACTTTATTTGGGCTCATCTTAAAAAATTTTTGAGGTAAGGATGGCGATAACCTAGGGAAAGGGAAATAAAAATGAGTTGCTGTTTTTAATTTCTGCTTTTTAATTGGATTGCTTACTGAGAGTCTGTACAAAGTCTTTGCTGGTTAAATGAGAAACTGAACTCTCTTTAGCTCTGAAAGGAAAAGAATACTTGCTTCCCCACCCCAAATAGCCAGCGGCAGTGACAACATGTTGCATACCCTCTAATCCAGAGGGGTGGGGATGAGTGCCTGATGGTCCAGTGTGGTAATGTTACAGGAGAAACCCTGGTTCTTCTCTCCAATGCAGTAAAGAATTACAGATTAGCAAGCCTTTTAGAGTGAATGCACAGTTTATTAATGAATGGGAGAGCAAACACAAGGGTGGTCAAATGCCGGAGCAGCAAGCTTGCCCTAGGGTGGCCAAAGGGCCAAGAGTGACCAGAGCATGGCCAGAGGTTGGAAGGTCAGGGCCCTGCCATGTGGTAGAAGGGCCAAGAGAACTAGGAGAGCTAAGAGAGAGAGTCCTTTGTTTTGAGGACACATGTAATTGGTGGGAGGGGGTGAAGAAGTAAGAATTTTTTTTTTAAGATTTTATTTATTACTTTTAGGGAGAGAGGGAGAGAGAGATCAATCAATGTATGGTAGAAGTTAGAATTTGATTGGTGGATAAAGATGGAGCCAGCTTTTTTTGGGGGGTGGGGGGTGACTACCTAAATTTAGGCACATGTATTAGCCTGAACCCTTATCTTGCTCCAGACTCTATCGGTTCATTGTGCATGCAGGATGGGAGGCAGGCAGTTAATCAAACTTGTTTTTATGGGCCTTATCTTTGGGTACTGTAGTCCTCCTGCTTTTCTGGCCTGGAATGAAAGCGCTATCTCAAGGTTTTCCTTTTCCCAGCTAGTGGAAATGACATGTACAGACTTCCAAGGGCTCCCCACATCCTGCACTATCAAGTTTACTTGTGTTGTTCAGAATGCCTGGCAGCCTTAGCGGACCAGGCTCAGGATTACAGGGTCAGCGGGTGAGACATGTCTCCCTCTGCTTCTAGCTTCTGTATTAAGTTCTTTATTAAATTGTAATGGTGAGGGTCCTGCCTTTGTTTCCCTTCTGGCTGCTCATTTGCCTACAACAGTAATGCAACCAATTCTGGAGAAGCCCTGGGGAGAGTTCTCTTTGAAGGGTAGGACACTCTGGAAAGGGTTCACCCCAAGAGAGGAACTGGTGCCTTGGATCTGATGCCATCCAGTAGCTCTCACTGGCTCTTGCTCAGGTATTCTTAGGTGACTAACAACCCAAAAATTTCCTCCATGGCATGAAGCAGTCCTATTGAAATATTCAATGCATTTGACTCAGCTGGAGATGTGCACACCCAGGCTGCTTTTTCTTAGAAGTTGGTTCAGACTCTACAGATCTGAAAGAAAAAACTAAAATTAACATGGGAAATAATGCCTTGAAGGCCAACAAGCCTCATCAATACGAAGATAGCTGAGATCAGGATTCTTTGATACTTCTAAGTTAGTTTATGCATACACAATGAGAAAAAGTCCACTATAAAATAAGGCAGAATGAACGGAAAACATATTTAATTGATCTCTGGAAATTTCAAAAATAAGATTTAGATAAATGGATCAACCTACCATGTTGTTTAGGTGTCAACCCAATTCTTTGAGGTATTAAAAATGGCTGTCCTTATTTTAAATGAGGGGAGGTCATTTGAAACTCAACTTGTCAAAGACAGATAACAAATTGTTAATGCCAAGCCCTGGCTGGTTAAGGTGCTGGCCTGCGAACCCAAAGGTCACAGGTTCGATTCCCCAGCCAGGGCACATAACCAGGTTGCAAACCAGGTCTCCAGTCAGGTCTGTGGCTAGAGGCAGGTGAAACGCAACCATACATTGATGTCTCTCTCCCTCTCTGCCTCTCTCCCTTCCTTTCTTTCTAAAAATAATGAAATAAAATCTTTTTTAAAAAATGGCTTATTTTAAATGAGGGGAGGTCATTTGAAACTCAACTTGTCAAAGACAGATAACAAATTTTTAATGCCTACAAAACAAAATATGGATCCAGCTTTTAGCAGCAGGTGGTACCAGATGTTAGACCTTGGTCTTTGAGTTTGGGCTAAGAGAGAATTCAAAGCCAAGACTTAAATACAAGCAAAAGTTTATTTAGAAAGTCACAGAAGTAGAAGAAACGAGCTGGGGAAGAAGTGCACTAGCTGGGCTCTGTGGGCTCAGGAATCAAGTTATGGAAGCAAAAGAAAGGGAGAGCTGAGACTTTTGTTTTGAGGGTTCTTATGTGGAGATCTCAGGGGAGGGACTCAATAGAATATTCATCAGCCTTCCAAGTTGTTCCTCAGGGTTGTGGTCTCCACTGATTAGTTAGCACCAGGGCAAGGGGTCATTAGTGCAGCTGGTTCTCAGGTCAGGCTGGCAGGCTTGTCTGGTTTTGCTGCTTTCCTGGACTGGAGCTAAATAAAGCACAGCTGAGGCCTAGATATTATCTCAAGGGCTTTATGATTAAGGAAGCAGTCAGGCAAGGGCTTGTATGGAGTCATATGAGGCTATTCTCCAGCTCCACTTGTTCCTCCTCTAAGGGGTTCTACCACATGGCTGGTGATATGAGAAGGAAGGGAGGAAAAGTCATATTGCGTGACTTGCAATATGAAAAGTCAGGGAGTCTAAATTGTAGGACCAGGGTTATGCTAGGGGAGGAAAAGGTTAGCCTGAGGGCAAGATCCCAACCTAGTTTCGCCCATTGCTATGTACCTGGGGCTTTCTACCCTGGTGACCTTCTGTACCTGGACTCTGCTCCTGCCTGGCTAACTGCCTCCTACACAACTGTTCTTTTATAAACTAATGAATTTTTCCTGAAGACTGAAAGTTCTGTTTGTGTCTTTCTCTGTGTATCTACATATGTATGTTGTAAATATGAGATAATTTTCTACCTCTGGATGGGTTATTAAAATTAAAGACAAGTGCTTGTAAGGATCGGCTGTTCTAATATTCTCAAAAGGATGGAAACTAACTCAGATGCTTTTTAAATGGTCTAATGTTAATCTTTAGTAGAAAAAAGCTAGTTTGAGCTTATAGGTTTAAGGAAAACAGACATGTCTATTGAATTATTGATAATATAGTTTACCTAGATTTTATAAAATAATTCTATGTTAATAATTGACTTTAACATTTATGAAATATATTTCTGGAGGTTTTAAAATGTCTTCATAAACTTCTTAGTGTTTAATAGAAATTGAGGTTTTAAGGGTAAAAGTCTGAATATATGCAGAAATACTTTTGCAATGTTTCAGAAGAGCCTCTGGAACACATCAAAGATTTTGGTTTTATGTTAACTTACATGGGTAGCATTGAAAAATAAGTGGTGAAAAACTTCTACACTATACTGTATGGGTATACAATGGTTGTAAATTATACAAATAGTCAGGGCTTTAAAAAACCAAGACAGCTGCTTGGTTCTTTCAGGCTCCCTGGCATACCCAACAATCCCCCCTTTTCTATTCCATCATGCATCATAATGCATTGAAGCCGGACATAAATTAGATGAAGAAAGTTATGAGCTAACATTACTGAAAGGATATATCCTACACTATTGCTAAGGTTGGATAGAGTCACTTCAAGAAAATGCCAAGTTGGTAACTGCTTCCTTACACAGGAAGCTCTCAGGAGACAAAAACTTTAAAGATCATTGACTACCACCTGGAGATTTTGTTTATTGAAAAGGGCATCAAATAAAAGACATTCTGCAACTTGGTTAAAAAGATCAGATGCCTAACCAGAATGGACATCTACCCCTGTCTCTGACACATACCTGTGCCTATAACAGACTTATGAGAGACAGCTGACACAGAGGTAGACAGCTATTGTTTGCTAACTAAAGGGGTTCATTTATCTGCATGCATCAAAGTCCAATCAAATGCAAACAAGAGTTTGCAACCAAGAAAGCAAAGGTTTATTTAAGGAAATGACACCACATCTGGAGTCACAGATGAGCTTGTACTTAAAAACCTGGCTCCCCCATGGCCTGCACAGAAACAGATTATATACAGGAAAAAAATATTAATAATATGATGAATAAAGAAGTTGGGGTCTGGGCTCTACTGATTAGTTAGAACAAGAGTAATGAGTAGTTTATTTGATCAGGTCCTGATGTCAGCCATGGCACCATTCTGTCTAGTTTCATGAGAGGGTGGTTGATATGATTGTTTTTCATGGGCCTGGGGCTGAATGAATCACAACTGAGGTCAAGATGTTATCTTTAGTTTGATCAGAACTGCTCCTGTGATCAACAGATCTGAGGCTTTGTTCTAGGAGAGTTTAATACCGATGAGAACTTGATGTCCTAATGGCTTCAAATATGAAAGGAAATGAAAGGAGATGAAGTAAGTCATGGTGCCATTAGACTAGAGAAGACCAGTTTGAATCAAGAAAGCAGAGGGAGAAAGGGTCATGTTAGAGAAGTGAAGTGTCTGTTCAGTTATACTATCCCAAAACATCCACAAGGCCTGTATACCTACAGATTGATATTGAACTCAGTAACCATTTTATTTTGATTGTCTTTAGCTATCTGCTAATAATATTAATCATATTAATTGTTATACTTATTCTTTAAGCTGTTCTATATAGCCTGAACTATTTATGCCTACTGAAGATGCTTAAGATAATTGTTAATACTCTTTTGATGGCTTTTGTAAATGTTATACTAAATGTCAAATGCAGAAAAATAAAATAGAAAGCAAACCTTGGATCATGATAGCTTGCAGAATAGAAATGATCCAAAGTGGTTTTTTAAATTTTCAATAAAAGCTATAAAACCTCACTGTCTTCCATTTACCTGCATTTTCCTTTGGGGGAAATTTTGGCTTCAACTCATATACCATGGTTAAAGTATTGCCTCATTTCCCATGGTCAACTGTTTCAACAAGATAGCATTTCTAGGAATAAGCCTTCCTAGTGTAGTGAGACCAACCACACTATCCAACCAAAAAGATGGTCACCAACACATCCTTTGGATTAATTTATGACCAAGAGGGGTAATTATGGACCAAAAAAGTTCTAAAGAAAGTAACCTCAGGCT
This sequence comes from Noctilio leporinus, assembly GCA_004026585.1. NCBI lineage: Eukaryota > Metazoa > Chordata > Mammalia > Chiroptera > Noctilionidae > Noctilio > Noctilio leporinus. The sequence goes on along the minus strand of PVIW01001899.1, from coordinate 169,498 downwards.
TCCTCATCTGTTTCCATGGCAGCATCATCTGGATCAGAAGAACATGAGGGGAAAAGATGGTGGCCAAATAAGGGGAAGCTGAGTCTACTTGCTCTAGTCCATGACTCAAATTCTTGGCTAATCCTCTGACAAAAAAAAAAAAAAAAACAAACCTGAACAATCAATGGAATATTTGTGGATATGAAGTTTTGAGCCAAGCAGTACAGAAGACACTTTGCAATGGGAGCATTCAAAATGTGGCAGGGGTTCTGATTTCCAATCTGTCAGCTGGAGGGGAAAACCCACCAGTGAATGAGCCATCAATAATTAAAGCCCAAATATAAAAGAGCCCACACAAACTGAATAAAGGGCATTTCTAGAGCATCCAATTCAGAAGATCCAAGAGAATTCACTGAGTCCCACAAAACTCCTTCCACATAAGGCCACCCCACAAAGACAGGCAGTCAAAGCAGAGCAATCTGAGATGCAGAAGCAAACAAAAAAGAGTTACCTAAAATTAGGACACAAAGAAATAACCCCCAATCATAAGGAAAGAAGGAATCCCCAGAAAGAGAGCTCGATGAAATTGAGCCAAGCAATCTATCCAACATAGAATTCAAAATAATGGTTATAAGGATCCTCAAGGAACTCAGTGAGAACTGCAAGAAACTTTATGGTAGCTATAAGGAACCTAGTGGGAACTATAGCCGCATGAAAAAAGACATAGAACCCATGAATAAGAACCAGGAAGAAATGAAGAATACAATATCTGAAATGAATACACTAGGAGGAATCAAAAGTAGGCCCGATAAAGCAAAGAACTGAATCACTGAGCTGGAAAACAAGGTAGAAAAAATCGCCAGGCAGAGCAACAAAATGAAAAAACAAACAAACAAACAAAAAACATAAAAAAGATGAGGATAGTTTAAGGGAGCTTCAGGGCAACATGAACATAACAACATTCACATCATAGGAATATCTGAAAGAGAAAAAAAAAAGGAGCAAAGGTTAGAAAACCTGTTTGAAAAATGAGAGAAAACTTCCCTAATTTGGTGATGGAAAAAGCCATGCAATTCAGGGAGCACAGAGGGTTCCAATAAAGATGAACCCAAAGAGGCCCACTTTAAGACACATCATAAGTAAAATAGCAAAATTTAAAGACAATGAGAGAAGGAGAGAATCAGAAAGCGATCAAGGGAGAAACAGTAACACACAAAAGAATTCTGATAAGGCTATCAGCTAATTTCTTAACAGAAACATTACAAGCCAGAAGGCTTTGGCATGAAATTAATCCAAGTAATGAAAATCAAGGATCTGCAACCAAGACTACTCTACACAGCAAGGTTCTCAAATTTAAAATAGAAGGTGAAATAAAAAGCCTCCCAGACAAAAGATGGCTAAAAAGGCACACTTCCACCAAAGCAGCACTGCAAGAGATGCTAAAGGGACTGCTATGAAAAGGAGGACAGAAAGACACACACACACACACACACACACACAGAGGCGGGGAGACAGAGAGAGAAACACAGGTATGGAATAAATGGCAATGAGTAAGTACCTATCAATAATGACCTTCAACATAAATAGGTTAAATGCTCTAATAAAAAACTTAGGATAGTGGAAGATCGACACAGACTGAATGTGAAGGAATGAAAAAAAGATACTCTAAGCAAACAAACATTAAAAAAAAAAAAAAGTCTTTTCCTTCTGTGTGCCAGTGAAGATCCTGGGGTCGCCATGGGCCGCTGCCCCACCGGGTGTTACCGGTATTGTAAGAACAAGCCGTACCCAAAGTCTCGCTTCTGCTGAGGTGTCCCTGATGCCAAGATCTGTATCTTTGGGCAGAAGAAGGCAAAAGTGGATGAGTTCCCACTCTGTGGCCACATGGTGTCAGATAAATAAGAGCAGCTCTCCTCCGAAGCCCTAGAGGCTGCCCGTATTTGTGCCAACAAGTACATGGTGAAAAGCTGTGGCAAAGATGGCTTTCATATCCGAGTGCAGCTCCACCCCTTCCACATCATCCGCATGAACAGGATGTTGTCCTGTGCTGGGGCTGGCAGGCTCCAGACAGGTATGCGAGGTGCCTTTTGGAAAACCCCAGGGCACAGTGGCCAGGGTCCACATTGGCCAGGTCATTATGTCCATCCGCACCAAGCTGCAGAATAAGGAGCATGTGATTGAGGCCCTACGCAGAGCTAAGTTCAAGTTCCCTGGCGGCCAGAAAATCACATCTCCAAGAAGTGGGGCTTTACTAAGTTTAATGCTGATGAATTTGAAGACATGGTGGCTGAAAAGCGGCTCATCCCAGATGGCTGTGGAGTCAAATGCATCCCTAATCGTGGCCCCCTGGAACAATGGCGGGCTCCGCACTCATGAGTTTCTGCTTATATCTTATCATCCACCAATAAATCCTACTTTCATGTCCAAAAAAAAAAGCTGGAGTAGCAATACTTATATCAGACAAAATAGACTTCCAAACAAAAGCCATGAAAAGAGACTACGAAGGTCACCACATAATGCTTAAAGGAGTAGTCCAATAAGAGGATATAGCTTTGTAAACATATGCACCCAACAAAAAAGCACCTAAATACATAAGAAAAATCTTGGAGGGCTTCAAGAAAGCTATTGACAGTCATCATAAGGGATTTTAACACCCCACTGTCAGCAAATAGATAGCTTTTCCACACAAAGAATCAATAAGGATATTGTGGCATTGAATAACACTCTAGATCAAGTGGACTTAATTGATATGTACAGAATATTTTACACCAAGGAAGTAAAATATGCATTCTTTTCAAACACACATGAAACATTTTTTAAAGCAAGACCACATGGTAGGACACAAAATAAGCCCCAACAAGAAAATTGAAACATATCAAGTATGTGCTCATATCACAATAGCTTGACACTAGAAACCAACCTCAAGGAAAAAATTCAAAAACATTCAAATACATGGATATTAAATAACATGTTATTAAATAAAGAATGAGCTAACAATGAGATCAAGAAAAACATCAAAAAGTACCTGCAAACAAATGCAAATGAACACAAAGCAACCAAAAACTAAGAGTCACAGCAAAGGCAGTCCTGAGGGAGAAGTCCATAGCAATATAGGCCTACCTAAAGAAGATAGGAAAATGTAAGATAAACAATCTAACCCTACATCTACAAGAACTAGAGGAGCGACAAACAAAGCCCAGAGTGAGTAGAAGGTGCAACTAATCAAGATCAGAGCATAATTAAATGACATAGAGGTTAAAAAAATAATTTAAATGATCAATAAATCCAGGAGCTGGTTCTTTAAAAAGATAAACAAAATTGACAAGCTTTTACCCAGAGTCATCAAGGAAAAAAAGAGAGAGGACCCAAATAAACAAAATCAGAAATGACAGAGGAGAAATCACAACCAATACCACAGAAATACAAAGGATTGTAAGAAATTACTACAAACAGCTATATGACCAAAAAAAAAATTGACAAACTGAGTGCAATGGACAAATTTCTGGAAACATATAATCTTCCAAAATGGAATCAAGAAGCAGAAAGCCTGAATAGATCAATATCAACTAGTTAAAATGAAGCAGTACTCAAAAAACTCCTAACACACAAAAGCCCTAAACCAGGTGGCTACACAGGTGAATTTTACCAAACACTTAAAAAAGAACTAACTCCTATTCTTTTCAATCTATTCCAAAAAATTCAAGAAGAGGAAAGACTCCCAAACTCTTTTTTATGAAGTCAGTAACATTCTAATTCCAGAACCAGGTAAAGACACAACAAAGAGAAAACAACAGGCCAATATCTCTGATGAACATAGACACTAAAATTCTCAATAAAATATTGGCATCTGGATTCTGTAATACATTAAAAAGATCATACACTATCATCAAGTAAGATTAACCCCAGGGATACAAAGATGGTACAATATTCACAAATCAATAAAAGTAATACACCACATAAATAAAATGAAGGACAAAAATCACATGATTGTATCAATAAATGCTGTAAAAGCCTTTGATAAAATCCAGTTCCCCATTTATGATAAAAAACACTCAGCAAAGTAGGAGTAGAGGGAGCATAGCTCAATATAATTAAAGCCATATACAAGAAACATACAGACAACATATACTCAACAGGCAAAAACTAAAAGCTTTCCCCTTAAGATCAGGTATAAGACAAGGGTGTCTGCTCTCACCATTCTTATTCAACATAGTATTGGAAATTTTAGCCACAGGGCTCAGACAAGAAAAAGAAATAAAAGGCATCCAAATTTTAAAGGAAGGAGTGTAACTGTCATTATTTGCAGATGACATGATAGTGTTCATAGAAAACCCTATAGTCTCCACCAAAGAACTACTCAACCTAATAAGTGACTTTGTCAAAATAGCAGAATACAAATTAATATTCAGAAGTTGATGGCATTTTTGTATACCAACAATGAAATATCAGAAACAGAAAGTAAGGAAAAATTCCCATTTACTATAACAAGAAAGATAAAGTACCTAGGAATAAATTTAACCAAGGAGGTAAAAGACCTGTACTTGGAAAACTACAAAACACTGAAGAAAGAAATTAAGGAAGGTACATATAAATGGAAGCATATACTGTTCTCATGGATGGAAAGAATTAACATCATTAAAATGTCCATAGTACCCAAAACAATCTATAGATTCAACAAAATTCCCATTAAGATACCAATGGCACATTTCACAAATGTAGAAAAAACACTTCAAAAATTTATATGGAACCAACTACAACCCTGTATAACCTCAGCAATCTTAAGAAAGAAAAACAAAGTAGGAGGGATCACAATACTGGATAGCAAACTATATTACAAGGCCATTGTAATCAAAACAGCCTGGTTCTGGCATAAGAACAGACACAGAGATTAATGATACAGAATAAAGAACCCTGTAATAAACCCAAGTCTCTATGGTCAATTAATATTTGACAAAGGGGGCATGAGCATACAATGGAGCAAAAGAACTTCTTCAACAAATGGTGCTGGGAGAACTGGATTGGTACATGCAAAAAAAATGGAACTGGATCACCAATTTACACAATACACCAAAATAAACTTAAAATAGAGAAAAGATTTATATATAAATTGTGACACCATAAAAGTCCTAGAGAAAAATGTAGGCAGTTAAACTTCAGATATCCCATGTAGCAATATTTTTGCCAATATACCTCCTAGGGTAAGGGAAATAAAGGGAAAAATAAATAAATGGGACTACATCAAATTAAAAGCCTCTGCACAGCTAAAGAAACCATCATCAAAATTAAGAGGGAACTGACCATATGAAGAACATATTTGCCAATGATACATCAAACAAGGGTTTGATCTCCAAATATATATGAAGAACTCATATGACTCAACACCAGGAAGACAAACAATGGCATTAAAAAATGGGCAAAGGCCCTGAATAGACACTTCTACAAGGAGGACATACAAATGGCTCATAGACATATGAAAAGCTGCTCAACATTATTAACCATCAGAGCAATGCAAATTAAAGCCACAAGGAAATATCACCTCACACCTATCAGAAAGGCCATAATTAATAAATCAACAAACGAGTGCTAATGAGGATGTGGAGAAAAGGGAACCCTAGTGGACTGCTGGTGGGGAATGCAGACTGGTGCAGACACTATGGAAAACAGTATGGAATTTCCTCAAAAAACTAAAAATGGAATTATCTTTTGACCCAGCAGTCCCACTGTTGGGAATATATGCTAAGAATCCCAAATCACCAATTCAAAAGAACCTATGAACCCCTATGTTCATAGCAGTGCTATTTATAATAGCCAAGTGCTGGAAACAACCTAAGTACCCATCAGTGGATGAACGGATCAAAAAACTATGGTACATATTTACACAATGGAATACTGCACAGCAGAAAGTAAGAAGAAACTCCTACCTTTTGTGACATCATGGCTGAACCTGTAGAATATTATGATAAGTAAAGTCAGTCAGTCAATGAAAAACAGATACTGTATGATATCACCCGTAGGAGGAATCTTATGAACAAAAAAAGTAGCAAATAAAATAAAACCACAGACATGGAAACAGGGAACAGACTGACAGTGACCAGAGGGAAGATGGAAGGGAGATAATGGTAGAAAGAAGGGGAAATGATTATTAAAGAGTATGTATGAATGACCCATGGACATGGACAACAGTGTAAGAATTGATTGTGGGAGTGGCGGGTAGGGTGATTGGAGGAGGGCAAAGGGAGAAAATTTGGGACAACTTTAATAGAATAACAATACAAATCTTTAAAATATAAAAATAAATTTGAAGCCCTGGATGGTGGCACAGTGGATAAGGCACCAGCCTATGTGCTTTGAATACGCACATAATGAGTGGGAGCAAAGTGTTGCTGCCCCTAAATATGTCTTTTGTAATATTGATTATTTTATGCTGGTAATTTTGAAGAAACAAAAAATTCAGGCAGAAATTTTGACCTTCCTCCAACTACCTCTGAAAGACTTTAGGTAGAGGACCTGCTTCAGGAAGGGAGCTATCATCATAGATAATAACTACATTTGACCCTTGAACAACACAGGTTTGAACTGCACATGTCCACTTATATGCAGATTATTTTCAATAAATGCATTTTCTCTTATGGTTTTGTTAATAACATTTTTCTTTTCTCTGGCTTACTTTATGGTAAGAATACAGTATATAACACATATGACATATAAAATACATATTCACCAACTGTTTATGTTATCAATAAGGCTTCTCTGATCAACAGTAGGCTATTAGTTAACTTTTGGGGAGTCAAATGTTACACATAGATTTTTGACTGCATAGGGGGTTAGCACCCCTAATCTCCCTAGTTGTTCAAGAGTTAATCATAGACTTCTGGTCAACGTGGAGGTATAAATATATATGTTTGCCTCCTTGTGCAACCATGGAAAAAATTACAATCAGATCTCAAAAACAAATAACATCCAAAACCATCAGAAAACCAAGCTGTGTGGAAGTCCAAAAACCAAGGATTTAAAGAACCACATTCATCCAGGTGGGTGGGAAGGGTGGAGTTGTGGAGATGGAATGGAAAGGCAGTGTGGCATGGAGAGGAAGTGGCAGCAGTGGCAGCAGTGGCAGCAGAATGAATGGTCCCACATTCACCTGTGGTGGATGAAAATTGGGAGGGATATTTTGGGAGCAAGTGATCTCAATCCCAGGCCAGACCACACAGCCCAGGTTTCCAGCACCAGGAAGATAAACCCCCATTATCTCTGGCTGTAAACACTAGTGGTGGCGGGGGTGGGGGTGCTGAAAAAAACTGCCAGGTTTTCACCACTTAAAGGGCTCACACAGGCTTAGAACAAATACAGACACCATAGCAACATCTAGAAGGGTGCCAATTACATATTGGATGAGGTGAGTGGAAGCAGGACAATTGCCACGCAGTCTTCCAGAAACCAGGCAGTAGCATTGTCCCCTCTCCTATCCTCCCCTGGCCCCCACCCCCAACACCCGTGTGCGCATGCACACATACGCAAAGCAGTGAAGTGGGTTGCCCCACCCTGTCAAATACCTAAGGCTCCACCTCACACAATTGAGGAAACAAAGGAATATGGCCCAAATGCAAGAACAGAACAAAATCCCCAGAAAAGAGCTAAGCAAAACAGAGGTAGTTAACCTATCAGGTGCAGAGTTCAAAACACTGGTTATCAGGATGCTCAGAGAACTCTTTGAGTACTTCAAAAAAATAATAATAAAGGAAGAAATGAAAGTTACACTAAGTGAAATAAAGAATAATCCACAGGAAACCAGCAGAGAAAAGAAGGAAGCCAGGATTCAAATCAACAATTTGGAACGAAAGGAAGAAATAAATATTCAACCAGAACAGAAAGAAGAAACAAGAATTGAAAAAAACAAGGAGTTTAGAAACCTTTGGGACAACTTTAAACATACCAACGTCCAAATCATCTGGTACCAAAGGAGAAGAGGAAGACCAAGAAATTGAAAGCTTATTTGAAAAATAATAAAAGAAAATTTCCCCAATTTGGTGAAGGAAATAGACATACAAGTCCAGGAAGCACAGAGAATCCCAAACAAGTTGGACCCAAAGAGGACCATGCCAAGACACACCATAAGTAAAATGCCACAGCTTGAAGATAAAGATAGCATCTCAAAAGCAGCAAGAGAAAAGCAGAGAGTTCCCTACAAAGGTGTTCCCATAAGACTATCAGCTGATTTCTCCTGAAAAGGAAGTTTTCAGGAAGAAGGGGCTGGCAAGAAGTATTCAAAATGATGAAAAGCAAGGACATACAACCAAGATTACTCTATCCAGCTAGAATGGAAAAGCAGATAAAGTGCTTCCCAGACAAGGTAAAGCTAAAGGAGTTCATCATCACCAAGCCCTTATTATATGAAATGTTAAAGGGACTTATTTAAGAAAAAGATAAAAACAGTGAATATTAAAATGACAATAAATTCACAACTATCAACAACTGAATCTAAAGAATAAAAACAAAAACAAACTAAGCAAACAACCAGAACGGGAACAGAATCATAGACATGGGGATCATGTGGAGGGTTATCAGCTGGGAGTGGGGAGGGAGATAATGGGGGAAAGGGTACAGGGATTAAGAGGCATAATTGGTACATACAAAATAGAGAAGGGAATGTTAAGAACAGTATAGGAAATGGAGAAGCCAAAGAACTTATATGCATGCCCCATGGACATGATCTAAGAGGGGAATTGCTGGAGGAAAGGGGAGTGCTGGGCAGAGGGGGGCAAAGGGGGAAAAACTGGTACAACTGTAATAGTATAATCAGTAAGATATTTAAAAATGGAGTAAGCCATATAGTTTAACATAAACTAGTGTGTGATGGACAGGGAGGAGCCTGAGCAAGGCCTGTTTGATCCAAGTCCTCTCTGTGTCCCATTGCTAAAGATGGCCCAGCACACACTTATTTACCAAACATTTACTTTTCCATCTCTATGTGAATTTCCTTCCTCTCCTTTGAAGTCCTAAACCACAACCTCCCCTTTCTCCTTAGCTCAAGATAGCATTTAAGCCTCCACTGCCCGATTTGTGATTTGCTCTCAGGTCTCATATTTTTAAAGAACTCTAATCTGTACATAAATAATAGATTTGGTTATTTTTTCATGTCAATCCGCCTCATGTCAATTTGATTATTAGGCAGCCAGAAGAACTAAGAGAGAAAAGAGGGGGAATTTTCCTTCCCCCACAATAACCTTTCTGAACCTCAGATACCTCATCCAAAAATTCAGCCAATCACTTGCACTTTGCTGTCAGCTTCATGCATGAGAGACTCATCCAATGATTGGATTAAATTCAACAATATGAGGAGGCAACACAGCATCCAGCACATGGTAGAAACTCCCAAAGCACTGGCCTGCGGGGCTAGTAGATATCCTTCAGTAGACCAGCCTTGTTTTAATACAAGAAAGGGCCTTAAGGGGGTCTTAAAAGTCTAAAGTACAGTTGGCTCAGTTAGAATAAACTTTTCAGGAAGGAATTGATCTGTCCTGCTCTGTTCTGTGGCCCCCTATAAATAAAGCCTTTCTATAGTGAAGACACCAATCTGGTCTCAAAGCCTTTGATCGTTAACTATAGGAGCTCAAATCACAGCAAGGAGACCAAAAACTGCTGCTATATGAAAGGCCCATCACATTCCACCAATGCCACCCTGCACTTGTAGGAAACACTTCCTTTAATGACTGTTCACTAGGTGATTACTAGGAATTAATTCGGTAGAGAAGATAATCAATAGATGGCCCACTGAGAGTGGTCCATTAAGACAGACCTGCTCTCCTCCTCAGGTGTGATAAATAGTGCATTTAAAGTATTCAATACCATAATGAAGGTTGTAATTAAGTGAGGCAGCTTGGCATCTTAATAACTGCACGCTGGAAAAGATTTAAACTTCAGACTGAGACACACAGTAACATTCATAATCCCTCAAATGGTTTTCTTTCCAGGAGGGAGGAAAATAACATCTGACTGTTCTCTTGAGAAGCTGACAGGGCAGATCTGTCCCCAGATTCTTACATAGTTAAGAGTAAGGGACGACTTTGAGCACCTGCGTCTTTTGCTCTTGGTGTTTGGTTGCTAGCTTAATGATTACCACCCTTGTGGGAGGAAGGCGGGAGAAGAGAGGCCTGGGGAACGCAGTGCAGGAACCTGGTTGCCCCGGCAGTATGCACATCACTTAGCAATATACAAATGACTTCTCAGAAGAACAGTAAGGCTTCCCAGACCAAATCATCTCCATATCTGTTGCTTATTATTACAAGAAAGGCACTTTCTGCCATCACTCGTCCGTCCTTTTGTTCTCCCCTATCCTTTTCAGAGTTTGCATGCATGTGTGCAGAAACACAAGCGCGCATACACACACACACACACACACACACACACACATGCACTTTAAATCGAATTGTTTCCCTGTAGGTTCCGGGTAAAAAAAAATGTAATGCAAATTTCAGATACTTATTATAATCAGAAGTCGTCTGTTTAGCAGTTTGCAAAGCAGATGCATTTTGTTCATTTTCAACTCATCCAGGAGATGTATCTCAGCGCTGGACATTTGACAAACGGCTGCTGACATTGTCAAATATTCCCCAAGGCTAAGGACTGCGAGTCTAAGAGATTCTGCAAAAGAAAGAAAGAAAATGCTGTTACTCTCACACTTCTTTGTTTAAGTGCTTCCTGCCTGTGGCCATATTCTATGGGCAGTGTTTATGGAAAAAGCACATTTTAATCAGATAGTTTCCTCCTGGGAAACATTTAGGGCCTGTGACAAAGAGTGGGCCTGCCGAAGTCCAGCAGAGCTCCCTCCCTGCCTTTCTGCTCCCACTCAATTTCATTGTGCACCCCCTCCAGTTGCTGTTATCTCACGCTTTGAATATTCTATTTAGCGATGTCTAGTAGAGATCACAGATTTCAAGAGTAAAACAAAATGCTTGTGGAAACCATAAGGGAAAGTTTAAAGCTTAAACAATTATTAACAATTAACTATATGTGCTGATGAAGGAGCACATTTATTGGTAGAGGGCAGAGTTCTCCTCTGTCCATCTGATAAACAATGAGGTCCCAAGATAAGGGGGGAGGGGGGCTTTCTCAGGCCTTCTCTCAGCTTCTTCCCCTTTTCTGAGTTGAGCCTGGAAGAAAGTCTCAGCATGCCTACAGATTGCTGACAGAGGTAAATGGAGCAAGTCCTACACTTCACCTAAAGCTCAAATCCTGTACTTTATGTAACTTGTAGTGAGTGACTGGCCAGTGTCTACAGGACATTTAGTCCTTTAGAGTTAAAAGAAAACAAAAAAGGTGCTTCTGGCAGGGCTGTCTTTGTGCAAAGTATTAAAAAATGACTGCTCTCTGGGTCATGGCTTCATCTAACTGCACCTTTCAAGCTTTGCCGTTCCTCCTGGTAGACAAAACCCTGCAGCACGCAGGGCTCACTGCTGGTGGCGGCTCTCACTTGCCAAGTTGCATTAGGAGTTAAGAATACCCGGTGCTGGGAAGATGAGGGTAAACACCACAAGTGGAAGTTGGTCTGGCAGGCCTGGGCCAGGGTGGAGAGGTAGAAGGTGGGCATCTAAATCCTGGGCCCATCCAGGATTTCTACAGGTAAAACCCTCCCAAGCAGAGAGCTGCACGACTGTTGTATTGCTCTGTCCAACCCAGAGTATGAAGTCATAGCTTGGAAGGTTTCAGGGAGCGAGTGTTGCAGGTTCTGCAGCCTCCGGGTCAGAAGGGTCCCTGGCAGTGATCACAGTTGTCTGAAGGTTTCTGCTCTCTGTGAGGTCAGAGCAGGAGAGACACTTGCCCACTGTGGGGAAGTTAAGCTTCCCCATTGCTAGTGTCATGCAAATGAGGATCCAACTCCTGGGTGTCCCTAACCATTCGTCCAACAAATACTCACTGAGTGCTTAGAACGTGCCAGGAGCTGCCTGTTAGGTGCTGGAGCAATAGAGCTGAGTAAGAAAGATATTGGCCCTATCCTCTAGGAATTTAATGTCTAGCAAGGGGAGACACACCCTAAATAAGTCATTATCAAATAGTTCACTTGCATTGGGAAGTTGGATTGCAATGTCATGGTCCTCCAAGGGTTTGGCCTTGTACTTGACAAGCTTTTGAAAGGAACTCAGATTTAGTTTGGAGAATTGCAAATGTACATGTGACATGTGGAGTCAGAAGAACTTGAAGGACCATTTGGTCACCCTGCCCCTGGTGCACAGATGAGTGCTTTGAAGTGCAAAGTCAAGAGGAACCTTGCTCATGGTCACATAGTTTGTTCAGCCAACAAATTAGACTTGACCATGTACACCAGACAACATACAAGAGGATAAAATGCATATCCTCACACATACTTCATAATGATATTAGTGAATAGAAAGAAGCAGAGAGATGGAGGACACTGTGACTGCATTTTTTATTTTGGAAAGTATTTCTGCATAATTTAAGAACCTGAGAGCAGCTGGAGTTCTGGGAATTTCCCTCAAACAAAATAATGAAACTACACAATAATGAACTGACTCACAGGTTGCTGGGAAGCTATCTAATATCCCCACCCATGCCCTTGCTCAACATTTCTGTGAAGCTACATCATCCTAGAAAAAGAGAATAACGGAAGACTTCTTCTTTGCCCAACATTTTCTTGGGAGACACAGAACTCCCATTTAGGCAAAGTAGACAGGGGAGAATGTTCTATCTCAAACAAGCTAGAAGCAAATTATGTTAGAGGCAATTATTACTAGTGAGTATTTGCGGTGTCTCCAAAACAAACACCTAGTGTACTTTGTGAGAACTCTGCTCTAAGCAAGAGAGGTGTTGTCACCAGGCAGTCTGGGAAATCCCTATAAGGCTTACTGCTGCTGACCGGAAATTTCATAATTCTCCCCTGATGGCTTTCAGGGACCAGTCATTAGGCTGAGCAGTTTCGTAAATACATTATTTTTAAGAGACGATTCAAATTGAGCATTAGTAGGATTGTTCGAAGATAGATACTTTTAATGTAGCGGTAAAATTAGATGATGTTATAATCCCAGTGAAGCTTATGCTGGCAGGAATAATTTAACTATTTAAAGTTGTAAATAGTTTAGTTTGCAAAAATTATGCCCTGTAGTCACCCTCTGGCTCAGTCTCAAAGATCAGTCTGACATTACAGTTTTACCTCATTAAAGAAATCTTCACCCTGAGCTTGTTGGAGCAAGAGTAAGTTTCAGATTTCTGCCTCCTGTGTTTTCTGCAGCCCAGTTGGCTGCTTAGACATATTGCTGCCACTAAGGCCACTCACTCAAAATGCCAACTTCTTCCTAATTCTTCTTCCCAAATTCCTGTGGACCAGTTGAGGTCTAGGGAGTATGGCAATAAACTCCGCATGAAGGGAATGTCCCATTGGGTATTGTCACCTTCTCTACCCTCACTAGTGTTGCCTCATGGCACATACATAGAGTGAGAAGAATCCTGCAGCTAGGGCAGGGGCACACAAACTCCACTTAAGAGTGTGAAAGATTTTGAAGTGAAAAAAATTACTGGGTTTCCTGTCTAGGGGTCATCTCCATCTTTCATTGTCTTTGAGCTATCTTACAATTCTATAGTTTAGGAAACTAGAAATAATGCAAATCATTCTTACCCCTAGTAATACAAACAAATTATGTCTATTTAAATGCAATTGATAATTGGCTTGTGGATGGATATTTACAAGTTTTTCAGCTATTTATTTCAAAATTCACATTCAGAATATATATATATATATTCTCCTTTGAACCAGTTGTAACATCTTATTGACTTTCTCAATTAGTAAGCTAAATAAAATCTTTGACATTATACATTTTGATGAATGTGATAATTTAAACTATCTTAAAAATATTAGCCTTTAAAATAAAAATAAAAGTAAGCTGTGTCTCATACAATGCAACTGTAAAAATATTTCTCAATATAGATTTTAATGATTATAAAGTAGAAAATTATAACAAGTTCATCTCTATAAACTGTCTAAGGTGATAGCATAGAAGAACATTAACTAAAATAACTGAAATGCTTACTAAAAAGGGTCTGTCAGTCTTAGGTTTTAACATGCAGAAAAGGTGGGTGAAGTAACCACATCAGTGGGTCAAGAGGATGGAACCCAACCCTAGTTGGGGCTTTTGGTCATCACTGTCATAACCATATTTAGTTGAATGTTTGCAAGTTAAAGCCAGGCACTCCAACAAGAGAACATCTTATAGATCACTTCCTATCACAGAGTTATGTCATTATTAACTGTTGCCTGCTCAAGAACCCAAAGCTACCTAAGACCTGTCCCACTACCCAGAAGAAACTCTTTTCCTGATTAAAAATAATAATAATAATAATGACCCAATGCAGAGGGAGAGATCACAATGACCTGATTGGACAAAGGGTCCTTTCTTTTCTATCATCTCATCTTTACTTTTGTTACCAAACAGTAGAATTCTATTTTCATTTACACACACACACACACACACACACACACACACACATATACACAAACACATGTTCTCAGAAAGTATCCAACCATGTAATGTGAAAGATACAGACATTTATTGAAGAAGACACAAGATACAAGAAACATTGTACATAGGATAATGACACCTCAGTTCCCTTCAAAGTAGGTACCTTGGGACCTCACACAGTTCTCCCAATGTCTCTTCCGCTGTTCAAAACACTCTGCAAAATCGTTTGTTGGAATCTCCATCAGCTTGCCTGCCGTATTTTTTTGAATCTCATTGATGATCTGAAATAGCTTTCCTTTCAAAGGTGATTTTAAGCCCCAGCTTGTGGGGCTCAGTGGACTGAGCACCAGCCTGTGAACCAAAGGGTCACTACTTCAAAGGTGATTTTAGTTTTAGAAACAGCCAAAAGTCACCAGGCACCAAATCTGGACTGTAGAGGCACTGAGTTACCTGGGTGATTTGAATTTTGCCAAAAAAAACTTTGCATGATACATGATATATGAGTGGGTGTGCTGTGCTGTCATTATGAAGCTGCCAATCATCAATTGCCCATAGCTGAGGCCATTTTCATCGTATTGCATCTCCCAACTAACGAAGAACATTGATGCAGTACCCTTTATTAATTGTTTGGCCTGCTGACTCCTGATCAACAACACTTTCCCAATCAAAAACACAATTAACATGGTCTTGACATTACTGTGACTTTGCTGCACCTTGTTCAGGCATGGAGAACCAGGCTACTTCCATTGGGATGACTGTGTTTTTGTTTCCAGATCATAGCTGTAGGCCTACAATTCATACCTGGTTACAATCTGCTTGAGGAAATCTGGTTCATTGATAGCGTTTTGAATCAAGTCATTAGCAACTGCAGCACGATGTTCCTTCTGCTATGGTAGCAGAAGGCAAAAAACAAATCTTTCATGCCAAGATCCTGCATCAAAATCTCGGACATAGTAGTTTTTGGAATCCCCACTGTCAGTTGCTGATCTTTGTTGACTGCAGCCCAACATTCTCAGGTGTTCTGCTTGCTGCAGGTCTTCCAGTACATGGATCACTTTTAGCAGATTCTAGATCACCTTTGAGCATTTGTGCCACACGTTTGTTTGCACTGTACTCATTGCATAGTCCCCAAAAGCCTTCTGAATCATCCAAATAGATGCTGTGGAGGAATGTTCAAACTTAACACAAGATTCAGTGCAGAGTCATTGCTCTACTTGCTCAATTATTTTCAATGTGATGGCCACACAGCACACATGCTCATTCAATGGTGTCTACCACCCCCACTGATTAGAACAAGGGAGTTATCATCGTTCACACATGCGCATTCCAGTTCATTCCCCTTGGCTGCCAGGTTACATCAATCTTGCACAAATGTTTTCGTTATGTTAACAATGGCTGCACTTTTTCCAGACAGACCTTATAATTTTAAATGTCTGGAAGAATACATACAAGAAAGTCAATATCTCCTGTGAATTATAGGTATTTTTAGTTATTTTATTATTTTTTTTGCTAACTTATTTTTCTAAATTTTCTACGATAAACCTGAATTACACTTATAAGAAAAAATTTAAAACAGATATACTGAATTGAATTATAAAGTCTGTTAGGCAGGCTCTTTACCTTAGCAAGAGACTTACGCTGGCTACCTTTAAAGATGGGCTTTAATAAAAAAAAAGGAAGAAGAACATCCTACAAGTTGTCTCAACAGCTGGATTGTTATCCGTCAGGGCTCAGTGTTTAAGACTAGGATGGAGAGCATGCCTTTCTGAGAATTGGTTCCGTTAAACAGTAAAAATCCTTGGGGAGATGCAGCCCTGGGAAGTGACTGATGTTATGACTCAGAATTTAACATAGATCTATAATTTTTGAACAGTAGGGAAATTCTTTGCAGGTAGTGTTCAGCATTGAAAGTTGCTCTTTTTTGGCCAGTGAGGAGGAGGTACCGAAACCTTTCACATATTACAAAGTTCAGAAAGATGTGAAGCTAAGAGATGGAGATAGAAATTTTATTGCAATTAATATAAAAATTCCTACTATTAAGAAAATGGCCAATTTGAAACGGACTGATACCAGAGTGAAAATATAAAAGCACTAGCAAAAGACAGATAGGTTGGCAATCCCTAAGGAACTAACAAATATTTTACTATTTTTTTAGGTGGAAAAGGTTGGATTTTAATATTAGAACCACACGGTACATTTTATGTTAAACGGGTCCCCAGAAAAGACTTCTATTCTATACAAACTGAAAAGTCAGGGATGATAAGAGGCATGGGGCAAACTTCAAGCAGCCATTCACATGGGAACCAAGTAGCCCCATGACTTGGAAAACTGACTGGGCATTTTGAGGTGAGGACTGAAACCTGGATCTAAAATCTCTAAGGTTAAAAACAAAGGTGATCTCTCACTGTCTTCCTCTCATCCCTCCAGGCAGTGCCTGGGAGGAGGCAAAGTTCCTTCCAAGCAGCAAGAGAGTCAGAGTCATGGCCAGAACTCCCTCAGGCATAGATGTTCCATGGCTGATGCCAGTTTGGCCACCAGATCAGCCCCATCTGGACCAGTTCCCAAAGTTACAAGGAGAGAGGGTTGTGCAACAAAGAGAAAAGGACAATAACAGTAACAATAAGTAACAAGGAAATGTACAAAAAATCTAACAACCTAAGACAGTACAGTTGTGAAACACAAAGGTATACTTAAGAGGGATATTTCTTCCCTTTCATTTCAGAAAATGAAGCTGGGTGTGAAAGGGAGAAAAGACAAGGGTGACACATTGAGGAAGACCAAGGGAGAGTATGTAATGAAGCAGAGAGTAAAGGATAATGAAGCCCCGCAGGCTCTGCAGGGTAAGGGCCTTCTTCCTCTGGTGAGCAGTATGGTGGACAGGTGGCCATCCTCTTTCACTGGCACATGTTACACGCTATAAACTAGTCCTGGATGCAAAGACGGGTGTAGGGAAGGATGGAGATTTTAGAGCTATATCTAGGAACAAACCAGGCAGTTTCTCTCTTCTTTTTCTTAGACTGAGTGGTGGTATGGGCTGGCAAACACCTTCCCAGCTGGTGCCTTTGATTATTCTCCACTGATATACTCTGTTGACATTTGTAAGTTATGTACTAAAATAGCTGCTTTGTGTATTATTAGGTATCTTAGCTAGCTATAGCCAACTGAAAATTTCTGTGAGCTTTCTAGTACCCACTGTCATATAGGGATCTGGAAAGATAAGTAATATCACCTTTTGGAAAGCAATTTAACAAAATACAACTCATGAATGTTAAAGGTACTTTTAGTCTTTGTCCAGTAACTCCATTTTTTGGAAACATCCAGAAGAAATAACACTAAATGCAATGGTCTATGCACAGAGATGTTTATTATCATGTTACTTATAAAAGCAAAGAACTTGCATTGTTCTAAATGCTCAAAAATTGGAGCTTGGTTAAGTAAATTATGAAAATCCACACTATGGATATAATGGAACTATTAAAATAATGATTTTAAAGAGATTTTTATGTCACTGGGATTTGTCTGTGATATAATTTTAAGGAGGAAAAAGCAAGCCAATAAACTTTAATATGCAATATAAACTCTCAGCTATATAATATAATATGCATTATGCATAGAAATAGGAAACAGACTGAAAAATTATCCAAGTGATAAGATTATGTTTGATTTTTTTATTCCTTTTACTATTCCCTGTTTTAGGTTTTATTTTCCAAGTTTCTACATAAGCAAGTAATTTATAATCTTAAAAAAATAAATGCATATACATGCGTGTGTGCATACATATTCCTCATGTGCATACATATTCCTATGTGCACACATGCACATGCATGTACATTTCGTGTTTGAACAAGAAAGCAGCTCACCTTGCACAATAGCCATTTCATGTGTTACAAGTTCAATGCTCTTATTGCTTTTTCTTTTCTAACTTGAATAATAGTTACAGACCTAGTTGCTCTGTTCTTTTTTTCTATACAACACATACAAACACACCTACATACATGACCAAAATCTTTGTGAACAGGGACTTGAGATCAAATAGGACAAAGTACAGTAAAATGTCCTCTCGAAATGTTTTCTCTCTTCCCTTTCCTTTCTTCCTCCCCTCCCCCGGCCCTTTTATTTTTTCCTTTCCTCCTGGCTATCACTCCTCTGCTGGGTGCTGCCTGTGGAGTGAGGAAAAAAGAGAAAGGCTGGCTAGGGGGAAGGGATAGCGAGGCAAGCAGATTTCCTTGGCAGGATTAGAGGGTAGTTCATGTCAGCAAGCCACAGAGCCAAAAAACTGCTGAGCTGGGGTCCAGGGCGTGCTGGAGAAGGGCCTGGGAGGCAGGAAGCTTGGATTCAATGAGACAAGCCATGTGGAGTCCCAGTAGGCTCCCCAGCAGGGAGCACCAACATTCCCGAGAAAGCGAACTGTAAGGAAGGCCCAGGGCCAAAGCACAGGCCTCTCCTATGAGCCTGTTCTCATCTCTGAACTCCAGGAAGCGCAGGGTTGGCATGGTGTTGTTCCTTCTCTGTGGGGCCAGGGGCCATTGCCTCTGCCTTCCCAATATATTGGCTTTGTGTGAGACAGAGGTCAGACCTAAATGCCCCAGGATTAGGCTGTTACACAAGTGAGGGAGGCTACGTGTGATGAAATCAGAGTGACAGTGACAGGCCTCCTAGGCGTCGCTTGCTCCCTGGAGTGGTTGGGCACACTGGGCTCAGTTGGGTATGAGGCCACGGGTTGCAGGTCTTCCTGATTTTCAAGGCAAGGTGAAAACCCAGATGGTCTTGGAGATATGAGTGTGAGTGACCTCAATTTCTTAAATGTTGGCTCAATTTTTTTTTTTTTTTTTTAATGCGTGTCTGCCACCTGGATTTAAGATACAGGCCACAGGTTAGGGAATCTCTGAAACAAAATTATGTAAGGCTTGCTCCTTCCCTTTCCTCACAGCTGGTAAGAAGCACCGTATTTCTTGTAAAGAGACAAATATTTAGTTTCTATTATGTGCACAGCAGAGGCTAGATGCCATAAGGATACATGAGAGATACTACAGTAAGTTGTTCTCTGCCTTCTCAGAGCTTAAAATATTATTGAGGAAATAAGATATTCAATTAGGAAAGTCAGGCGATAATGCTATGCAGAATCCTGATGTCAAAGTCTAAATGGACCAGATCAGGTATACGAAAGTCACCTAAAAAACTTGGCTGTAGTAAAACCAGTGGTGTGAAAGTGTCTGCAGTATTGTTCACATTTTTTTTTTACAACTTATTTATTTTTAAGATTTTTATTAATTATTTTTAAAGAGAAGGGCAGGGAGGGAAGAAGAAAGGGAGAGAAACATTGATGTTTCACCTGCCTCCAGCTATGGACCTGGCTGGAGACCTGGTTTGCAACCTGGTTATGTGCCCTGACTGGGAATCGAACTAGCGACCTTTGGGTTCACAGGACAGTGCCTATCCACTGAGCCACCAGCTAGGGCTCTATTGTTCACTTTTATATTCTAGCACTTGACACATAGTAAATGATGTTCAACAAATATTCCTTGAAAAAAAAAAAGGATAAAATTCATGAATCATAGGAGGGGAAAATCAGTCTGTGAGTGCAGAGAAATGGCTAAAAAAAGAGAAACAAATATTTTTATTGTTGATGACAATGTCCAATGAAGAGACATGAATTTGGGGGCCACAGCGTTTGGTTCAGAGTCCCCATTTCTGTTAGGGAACAGGAAGACATAGTCAGTTTTCACTGTGGCCCATTAATAGTTCACAAGCTATTTTCCTTCTTTATTGAAATGTCTAGTCAACCTCCTAATGACCAATTAAGCTTCCCTGACATTTTGTTGCATGGATAGGTGACCCATGCATTTTGTTCACGTGAGTGGTCTGTGTCTCTTTATAATGAACATTCTGATTTACACATGAGTGTTTGCAGAATTTGGTTAGCAGTACTCCATCTCCTTGGGCCACAGGCCACTCTTTGGGATTCTGTCTTGGTAACTGCAACTGACCTTTGCCGTTGCCTCTAATTTAATATCCCTTTACTCCTAGAAATATGGACATCATGGAATAAGGATCTGAATGAGTGAAGCAGACAGAACACATAGTTGTAGATCAAAGAATGGAGTAATTGTTTTGTTTTGAGTCTTCCAGGGAAGGTCCAGAAAAAAAGATATCCTGGAAAGGGTCTTTTTTTTTTTTTTTTTTTTTACGGATTTTTTTTTTCTTTTAATTTTATTGTTGTTGTATTACATCCATCCCTTTTTTTCTGGAATGGGTCTTAAAAACATGAATCTGTTTTTGGAAATGTAGAGATACTGAGGAAACCGTAATATGAAAGGTGGTGATAGAACTTGTTCAATCAGGAAGTTTGTTTTGGAAGAGTAGTGAGAGAGGAAGATGATGAGGTCAGCCCTAAAGCCAAGCTGAAGGATTTGGACTTTATCCAACTTTTAATGGGGAGAAACTAAAGTTCAGAGGAAATGAATGACAGGACAAAATTGTTTTACTTAGATTTTTCAGTACGAATAGAAAGGGCTTCATTGCATTCTCATTGTTGTTCAGAATTAACAAATCAGCCCTAACGGGCTTTATGGAAGTCAAATTGGACCCTGTTCAAGAATATAAGCTGATTGCAAATGCCCGATGCCTGGTCTTTAGGAGACAGGTAGACAATCAGGGAACACAGTGGACCTTGACTGCCTAGAACAAGCTTGGCCATGAAGAAGGCACCACGAGAAACACCACAGGGAACTCAGACCTCGTCATGACTAACAGCTCATTTCTGCAGTCTGGATGGAGCCAAAGCTCGAGGTTCTGTTGTTGTCAATGATCAGATTTCCAGCACAGCTGTTTACCAGCCCTTGGAAGCACCCTTATCTTTGACAAGGCAGGGAGATCGAAGTTGTAGCCATGTGACTTCCTAAAAAAATTAAAAGAAAACTTCCAAGGCCTCATGAACACAGTTTCACACATTTGGGTTGAGCAGCAGGGCCAAGTACTCAGAGGCCCCTTAGATCAGCTAGGAAACTGGTACAGATTATGAGTATCTGGAGCTGTAGTTTTAAATTGGTTTTGGGCCAAGAGCTCATTCTTTAAATGAAAACTCAGAATTCCAATGCATGGAATGGATAAAAGCATCAAGGCTCTGACTAAAGAATATGGGGGATCCTTTCTGATGGGCCTTTGCCCACTGCAGTTTCCACAGATAACCTACCTTTACCTCTGGGGAAACTGAGGCACCTCTGCTCAAGCCCAGGGCTCCTAGAATACAATTGGTGTAAAACCAACTGGGCAAGACTGTAGACCTGCAGAATGAAAACTTGGTTTAGCTCTGGCCCAATGTATCAATAGCAATTGTGATAATAATTTTAAATAACATTACTTTGCATTGTTAGGTGCCAAAAATGGTTCTAAGCACTTTCTATGCACCGAATCCCAGCAACAACCCCATTAGGTTAAAAATTATGATTACCCCCATTTTACAGGTGAAGAAACTGAGATCTAAGGACATTTAATATCTTTCCCAAGCTAGCAAGTGATAAAGCCAGAAATTCATCGCAAGAAGTGTGATTTCAAAACCAACCCTCTGAATATTTCATCAAGTCTGCTTCATTACCTTGGGAAAGTTATTAAACTTGTGGGATTTGTGTATAAATATCTGGTTTTAAATTTACTTCCCTTCCCTAAAAAATGAGTAACTGGCAGAAGAGCCAATCAAGCTTCGCAAGGCCCAGACTTGAGGCCAGGTTTATTCTGGCTCTCTGTGCAATGCTGGAAAACAAGGGTCCCCGAAGGGTGTCAGGGTAAATCTGACATTTCTGCTCTCTCTTTCATAGGAGGAGGGACCGCAGCATCGAAGCCCAGCTATAAATACCAGAGTTAATGAGGGAGGACTCCTGGAGACCTAAATGAATCCATTTTATGGGTCTGTCATACATCAGGTTAATATGATTCTGACAAATAATTATATTGAAAACTGGACAGGGACCAAAAATGTCGTTATTCCTTCTGAATATTACAGCCTAGCCTTCTGGCCAATTAAAGGGCAATGGCACCAACACTAAAGAGCAGGGCGAAACTAGAACCATTTGTGTCATTTAGACAAAGAAGCTCGAGGTGCTGCACCCACCCAGGCCAAGATGAGGGGATTGCCATTGTCTGATTCCCTAATGAGCAGAGCAGCTCCTTCGTATAGGTTGCTGTACAGCACAATCTGGTGAGGATGCCAGCAGAATGGAATACTAATGTGTCTTCTCTTTTCTTTTTAGCATCGACTATCAGGATTTTCGTGTGGAAGGGTATGTATTGTGAGTGAGGCCTGAAAATGGGTTATCAGTTTGAACATGTCAATTTGTGATGGCAGCTTCTTATTTGCTAGAAGGATGACTTATTCTCTCTTGGTTAATTATAGTGGCCTCTGAAGGGAAAGGGCTTCTTACTTTAAAAAAAAAAAAAGCTTGGGAGGGAATGATATTATGTGATTGTGATATTTGCCCTCTGCTAATTGGGCTGTCCTGAAGTCTGGAGCTGTATTCCATGCTGGAAGGCTGGGACTCACAGAAAGACTGACCCCAGGGAAGATATTCAGATTCCTGGGCCTTTTCTCAGTCACCAGGGGCTTCCGTCCAGTGCTGCCCAAGGGCACCATCGAAGTGGATGCTGAGAGGCTGAAGCTCAGCCCCTGTCCCTGGAGGATGGGGACATTTTCTAATTTGAAGCAAAGTGCTGCATGTATTTGCGGTGACCCTCAGCTTATCCCACATGGTCAAGAGCACACTCACTGCCTGTGCTGTTAGTTGTTAGAGCAACTAAGGGGACAGCTTTACCTTGTTTCTCAACTGTTCCCAACCAGCTACAGTTTCCCTCCAGATTCTTTTGCCTTGTCAGGCTTAGCCTTCTCTCATGTGTTCTAAAGAGAATGAAAAACAAAACAAAACAAACAACCTAAAAAGGAATATATAGGTACAGAGAACAGACTTGTGATTACCAGAAGCAGGGGTGGGGCGTGGGGGTGGGGAGGAGTGAGGGAAATGGATGAAGGTGGTCAAAAAGGTGGAGACTTCCAATTATGAGATAAATAAGTTCTGGGGATGTCATGTATAGCCTGGTGATTATACTCAAAAACACTGCATTGTATATTTGAAAACTGCTAAGAGAGTACATCTTAGAAGTTTTCATTAGAAGAAAAAAAACCTGGTTATTGTGTGTGGTGATAAAGTTAAGAAAACATTATGGTGCACATTTTGCAGTATAAATGTATAACAGCAAGTCAGATGTTGCATATGTTGAACAACAAAACTAATACAATGTTATATGTCATTTATATGTCAATTAAAAAATACTAATTAGCCCTGGCTGGTAGCACAGTGGATAAGGTGCCGGCCTGCGAACCCAAAGGTCGCTGGTTCGATTCCCCAGCCAGGGCACATAACCAGGTTGCAAACCAGGTCTCCAGTCAGGTCTGTGGCTGGAGGCAGGTGAAAAGCAACCATACATTGATGTCTCTCTCCCTCTCTGCCTCTCTCCCTTCCCCTCTTTCTAAGAAAATGAAATAAAATCTTTAAAAAAAAAATACTAATTAATTTTACATAAAGAGAGTGAGAAATGAGGCATGTAGTTACAGCTACACTAAGAACAAAGGCCCATCTGGCCATGACTCTGTTGGCATTAATCCTTTCCACTCACACTGCTTCCCTTCCACACTTCTCCCCTCCCCCACAACCTTTCAGCCAGGAATTACTGGTGAAACATTTCTTCACATGTTCATACCAAAGCCCTCTTCCCACAGCCCAGATCAACCTGAACTCTAATACAAACTGAAACTCAGGGCAACTGCTTTAGCAAGAATATCAACCCAGAAGCTGTCTTTCACCAATGAATCATAACTAAAAGTAGAGACTTCAACGTGGTGTTTTTCTTCATAACATCCTCTAAAGCCAGTCTGTGTTAAATTGTTTAGCTAAATTCTCGTTAAGATAACTATGCTGACTTCCAGAGAAATGCATGCCAGAATATTGCCATGAGGAGAAATCTCAGTTTTTGAGGACAGCTGCTCCTTCCTATCATCTAAAAAGTTCCAGTAGTGTGGGATCCTCTCCAGGCCAGGAGCACTGGGCCTGGAACCTTCTGTCAGGGGCCCAGCCCCTGTATGTGGCTCACCCTCCCTTCTGTCACCAGTCAGTCTGGGCAGAAGGCCTCTGGCTTGTGTTGAGCATCCAGAAAATGGAGAAAGGCCTCACTCTGTGAGCTGTTCAGACCTCAAACCCAGTATTTGAATGCCTCCTTCCCCCTCTTCCTCCTCCTCTCCTTCTTCTCCTTCTTCTCCTTCTTCTTCTTCTTCCTCTTCTTCCTCTTCTTCCTCTTTCTCCTCTTCCTCCTCTTCCTCCCCCTCCTCCTCCTCCTCTTCTTCTTCTTCTTCTTCTTCTTCTTCTTCTTCTTCTTCTTCTTCTTCTTCTTCTTCTTCTTCTTCTTCTTCTTCTTCTTCTTCTTCTTCTTCTTTTCCGTTACCCAATCTCAAGAAAGAATAATACGGTGTATTTTTCTAAAGAGCAAATATATAGCATAAGGTAAAATCTATGGGTTTTTTTTCCTTTTTGTAGCTAAGCCTCCTACTGGGTTCCCTAGCCAACTTTCTGCAGCTCATAAAATATAGACAATTCCCATTTATCCCCTTAACTCCAAATCCATCATTACTTGGCTCCGGACAAACGGGCAGGTGGTGCTGCCCAGCAGAGCTTGGATGAGCTCTTTTCCTTCCTGGACGGAAGGAGGAGGATTAACACAGAATCCTTTCTGTTAGTGAACGACAGGACAGACAACGGGGAGGTCTGTGTGAATTTCATCCTGGAGATAAACATTGAGGTGATTATTAGAACTGCCTTGCTGTCACCATGAAGACAAGTGTGGAACCTGCTGTACTGACCATCGCATCACATGCCTGGTCCAGACTGGCTTTGTTAGTAAAGATGAGCAATTATGTGGTCGTAAGGGATGGGCAGAAAGCTGGTTCTTGGCCAGAAATATTAAGCCCTACTGTAGAGCATTCATTTTAGTTTTGTTTCCTTTTTATTAATTAAAGATTTTAATGATTTATTTTTAGAGAGAGGGGAAGGGAGGGGGAAAGAGAGGAAGAAAAACATCAAAATGTGGTTGACTTTCAGTTCCCCCCAGCTGGGGACCTGGCCCACAATCCAGGCATGTGCCCTCGCTGGGAATTGAACTGGTGACCCTTTGGTTTGCAGACCAGAGCTCAATTCACTGAGCCACACCAGCAAGGGCTGTTTCCTTTTAAATGTTGAAAACTTGGAAACTTTAATCAAGGAGCCCCAGGAAAAGGAAGACATATATATAGATGTAGATTTTCTGTGAAGTTAATAGAGTTTAATACCCCCAAACGCCTGGGCCTTGATGAGTGCTGAGTTGTAGAATGCTAAGAGAATGGTCTAGGTGGGGAGGGGAAGCCAGATTGTCAACAGAAAGTGTTTCTGTATAAACACACACACACACACACACACACTGGCAGGGCTTTGTGTAGCTGAGACTAGTCTGTGAAGCCTAGGTAGTGCCTGAGGGCTGATCTAGCATCTCTGACAGCTGTAGGCCCTGAGGCAGGTCTAGAAGCTGGAAGAGGGTTGCTGAAGGCTGCTCTGCACAGAAGTCCGTTGTGAAGGTTCCAAGGGGAGCATTTGTTATGCAGGGTTAGTGTTACCATCAGGACTCAGTGTCTCCCTTCAGTAAGTTTCAGGACTTCCAGTCTATAGTATTAATGATTGTCCAAGGGCCTTATCTACTGTTAAAGTGTCAGGTATTTAACCCAATGATTACCTCTTAGATGCCATTGAGTAGTGAGGAGAAAAGACATATCTGTAGGAGCACTATTAATAACCATGAACTTGGAATACCAAGATCTGTCCTGAGCTATCCGGAAGTCCCAATTCCCTCTATTTCCTAAGGAAATTACAGAGTGTGTGTATATATACTGCAGACACATATACACACAAATATATATATAAATTTAACAAGTGTACATGCACACATATATATATGAGTATACGCATACACACACAGAAAACAATGAGACCTCAGGTTCAGAGACAAAAACCATTTATTATTCAGCCAAAGCTGTTGGAGCAATATCCCCAAGCACCACCACAGTCAGGAAACTCTTACCTTGTATAGGGCTATTAGCAACCTGCAGGGCTTCTCCCATGGAGAAGAGGAACTTTAACTTTAATCCTCAACTCTTCTTTAGGCAGCAGTAGTAGAGGTCTTTATCTTCCTTGACAAAGCATCTTTAAGGGAGGCAGACATCACTAGACTTCAGTATCCTGGAATGTCTCCTTATACAAACGCTCCTCATTCTTCTATGAATGTCTGCTCAGAGGACATGGATAGTTCAGAAATGGGAGATACTCGTGGCCAACTAAAAGCATGTAGGTAAAGTAAAAATTCCTATCTCTCAATAAAACCCCCTTTGGTTATACACAGCCCTTCAGGAATATTTCATATTCTACGACCATATATAGCAGCATTTGGAAGAACAGATGTAAGGGCAGTACAGGGAGTGTGGCTAACTCCCACATGTACCCCTCTAGTATTTCCCATATGCGGAAAGCAGTGCTCTATTAAGTGACACTGGAGCCCAGGTGCTGCAGGCTGTGACCATCAGTATTGTGAACGTGGTCAGAGGAATAGCAGTGAGGAGCACATGATGGACAGGTCAATGGAAGAGAAGATCTAAGCTCCCTCTTTCTCAAAGAATACTAGACAAATGGGGCTTGTGAACCAGGAGCATCTTACACTTGGAGTACGAGTAGAGAGAGGACAATCAGAGGGAGCATAGACCCTGAAGGTGGGCTTTTTCCCCACTCAAATATTTTTGACTTATCTGTTACATGGCTATTTTGCTAACAACTATCTGCCTGGGCACCACTAAAAGGAAGACAGGGGGCTTGTTTCTCTATAAGGTATGTAGGAGCTCCATGCCAAGAAGAAATCATTCTCGGCAGCATGATGAGCAGCCCATCAGTACCCACCTGCCTCACTATGGGCAGACCTCCTGCCCACTCAGGAAAAGCCTTCAGATTTTCAAGCTGCAGTTTCAATTTTCCAGTTTCCACCCATTAGCACCCATTAACGGGTGGAATCATGTGCCTATACTTACATATAAGGATTTCTGGTTCCAAAAATTAACCAATCGGACATAACTTTATTGTGTGTCATGACCAATAAGATGCATCTCTATTCCCCCCTCTACCCAATCCTTATTACAGGTGTGAGGGTTTTTGGGTTCTGGACCTAATTTTGGATGTGGGAGACAGTATCCCCCCCCCCCCCACCACCACCACCAAGCAATACTCAGGACAACAGCTGATTGTCCATAAAATTTAATTCAATCCTGAAACTATCAACCTGGGGATGGAGCCAGATCCCACAGATAAAGGGATCAGTCCCACAGGACTACCTTCCAATTCAGACAACAGTTGCAAGTCCAATATTGACTTTCGTATGATTCAGCTAACTGTCCATCCTGCCTTCAAAGACAGTGTGCAGTATTCATCAACTGCCCAAGACAACTCAAGTCATTTGACGTCCATGATTTCAACTACTATACTCACTGAGTCTTCCATAGGGAGGACTCAGAAAGTATGTAGCTCCAATTCCAACTTCTCTCCTGACCCAATGGGCATTCCCATTTGGATGGGACAAATGCACTTAAATTTGATGGGTCCAAAATAAAATTATCCTTCCCTTCCTTGGATTGTCTCATTCTGTATTTCTTATGGCAATGGCTGCATTGTCTATCCGAAGTCACCGGAGCTTACCCAGGTGATTTCTTGGCTGCTCTCTCCTTGGTCTCCAGCACTGGTTTGTAGACATGTGTTAATAATTTCTTCATGGCAGTTGATCTATTTCCTACTTCTCTCCACTGCCCTCTTCTAGGCCCTCAGAATTTCTCACTTGCATTCTAGAACACATCTCCTAATTGTTTTCCCTGCCTCCAATTTTCTCACATCTCCAGATCAAAGAAATATTTCTGAAACATAAATATGATTGTAATTTTTCTTCATGTGCCTGTCGCCTTTATGATAAAGTCTTTATCCCAGATGGACTGCAAGACTTTTTATCTCATATTCTCCAGGGAAGAGGAAGTCTAGCAGCATCATTCCTCTAAAGCAGCGATTTTCAATCCTTTTTATCTCATGGCACACATAAACAAATCACTAAAATTCTGCAGCACACCAAAAATATATTTCTTGTTAATCTGACAAAAAAGTATAATTTTATTGATTTATAATAATGATAGTCATGAACTACCCTTTTTGCTCCAAAGCACCTTCTTAAAAAATCATGCGCCTATACTTACTTACATAGAAGGATTTCTGGTTCCAAGAATTAACCAATCAGACATAACTTTATTGCGTGACATGACCAGTAAGATGCAACTCTATGATATGACCTGTATATTTATGGTTCAAGTCAGGGCATTCACACCAGATGGCTTTTGTTGTGTTGGCTGCTGTCATTTTTCATTTGACAATCTAAGGGAAACGAGGTCAGTGCTCCTGACTAAATAGGCAGGTGTTGCATGTTTTAAAAATTCTTGTGACACACCAATTGAAAACCTCTGCTCTAGAATTATTTGAGGTTTTTCAGTGAGCAGGATTTTACTTACATTAGTAGACAAGGGTCAGATCGCTGAACATCCTGAATGAGAGATGCAGTTCTGCTCAATAATTGTCCCATCCTGAGACCAACAGCTCTTGAGTTGAAATATGCTGGTTGGCTCCCATTTGGGAGTTCTGACTTTTTCAGAGTTCTACCTACTCAAACTACATAACTTTGCACTGGAAGCACCCTGAACTTAGCAGTTCTTGGAGCTACCCGTTATCCTATGTCTCTATTTTTGCCCTTCCATTTTTCCTGCCCCCAAGCAGTCCTACTCATCAACTTTTTAACTGGTTAATGCCTTCCACTCATCCTTCTAGAACTCAGTTCAGATACTATAAGCCTGGGATTTCCTCCTTGCTCCTGCCTCCCCAGCCTGGAGCTGGAGTCTGGCCTCCAAAGCCGCCTGCACTTCCCTCTCTCCTCCTACCTTTACAGTGTCTCTTCATTTGTAGGTGTTTCCCATTCCTCTATAAGCCCTAAAGGGTGCTGGTTTATATTCCCAGTACAGAACTAACATATAGTAGCTTCTCAAAGCATGTTTCTAAGGTATAGAATATCTTTCATTTTGGCCAAGATGTTTTAAATCTAAAAATCAATGTATCTGCTTGGTACAAATTTAAACAGTACAAGATGAGAGATCACGTAGCGTAACGGATACAGGGTTACCTGAGGTTGAACCCTGGCTTCCCTGCTTAACTTCCCTGTGCCTCTATTTCCACATCTGTAAAAAGAAGACAGTAATAGAGGCACTGTTGTAGAGTGACGAAGTGCAAGTGCTCTGGAGGTGAAGCGCAAGTTGCGGTTCTATCACCTACTAGCTATGTGACCTCGGGCAAATTGCTTGACATCTCAGTGTCTTAGTTTATAGGAGAGTAAATTAAAGATAATAAAATGTATCCTATGGGTTTTGGGATGATTAATGAGATGACACACCTGTCCCTTAACACTTGGGTAGGGCAAGTACTCAGTAAATGTTAATTCATATTATTATTAATAGCAAGATGCCAGCTCCCCTTAACAATGACAAGCATCTTTAATATTTCCTTATGTATTACTGCAGAAATGTTATATACATATCCAGTAATATATTGATGGGTTTTCAAAAATAAACAGCAAATTATTCATTTCTTATTTTTCCTCATTTAACACTATGCTGAGAGACCTTTGCCTCACAGAACACATAGATCTAATTCATTACTTTAATGGCTTCATTTTATGGCAGTTTCATGATGTACTTACTAGTTTCATATTTTTTTTGACCAACTTCCCTCAATATTGGTAATTATTTCCACTTGCTTGCTATTGCAGTGAAAGTTTATTGTTGAGTAAGTGCGTTCCTCATAGATACGTCTCTCCCCCTTAAAAGAAAAGTCTTGAGTTGTTCTCTAAAATCAGGAGGCTGTTGCTCTCCAGGCTCTCTCAGCGGTGTCCTACATTTTCCCAAGCTAAGAGAGTAAGGAGACATGCAAATGACCTAGGGCTGCCTTGTCTCTACCTTGACTCCCCTTCAAGGCCTTGTACCAGGACAATCCCCCAGCCCCACAGACTTACTTTTCATTAGTAAGTAGTTCAGGTAATTGATTACTACTGTTAAAAATGATTAAAGAAGTCAACTTAGATGATTCAAACAAACTTTATTTAATGTATTCTGAAGTGGACAGTGTCCATTCAGAGAACTGCAAAATGGGGCAGAAGGCAGGAAGTTTATAGGACAAAGAATAAAGAACAAGGAAGCAAGTATAGAGTCAAGAGTTGACTTGGTGTCTGAGAATTTGCTGACTGGCTATACTGGGTTTCTGGTCAAACACAGCATTGGGGCATAAAAAATGTGTAAGTTTCAGTTTGCTGACATGGCTCCATCTTGGACCTAGGAATGCGTTTCAACACTACACAGGGAAGAACAATGTGGAACTCCAAGCTCAGACATGGCTGCAGCTGGGCAGAAGGGGGAACATGCTCCTTCATCTTTTCAGAAGGGGAAATGATTCATAACTGCTTGAAATCTGATAAAAATTTTATAAGTACATGCAATCAATTATGTAAATTATAAAATGTAAGTTAGGATTCTATTTGCTCCGTGACAGCTTAAAAATGGCTAATTTTTCATCAATATCGAAAATAAATAGGAATCACTATAATATCCAAGTGGCTGTTTCCACTCCCTCCCTCCCCTGCAGATATTACTCAGTTGTGCCTGTGGATGGAATTTAATATCGGGAGTGGAGGGGCTGGCTGGAGTGGAGGAACTCTGAGGTAAGAGGCGGGGGAAATGTCAGCAGGAGATTGCCCTTGTATCCCAGTTTTGCCTGAAGCAGCTTCTACCTGGAGCTCTACAACAGAAACTATTCAGAAAAGAGGCCAAAGAAAAAAACTCTTTTGTGAAGCTTTTCTGGGTAGACATTTCTGAAAGCTGATATATTTTTTCCCAACCATGCAGGTCCACGGTCACCCGTGTCCAATCAGTGCAAAGACTGAGACGATAAGCCCATTTCACAAAAGTGCCTGGGATCCAGGCTTCTCCTCAGAACAAATTGCTTGAAAGACACAGTTGCTCTATGGAGAATTTGCTCACTGTGGCCCCATGTTTTATTCACTGTCAACGGGAGAAGCAAAGTTAGGAATCTGTGCCAAGTTCTTTGCATCTATCTTCTGGGGACATGGTGCAGCACCAGGGATGTAGAGCGCCACATCCTGCGCATGCCCTGGAGCAGCATGCTGTTCATCATTCTACTGCTTTTTGTATGAAAACAGCCATTTTTCAATCAGATAGAGGTTTTCCTACTTTTGTTCAAAGTACTACCCTATTTCTACTCAATCTGTCAGATAGGCTGAGCAGGAAGACTAGCCTCTTCATCAGTGTCTGCAAATGCCAGAGGTACTGTTTTTAAAAATCCTGGAGTGCCTTTCACTGAATGAGGCCAAGCATCTCTCCAGAAGGGCCTGCCTGGCAAATATGCCAGGTGCTGCACCTGGACTTGACTCATCGGGTTGCTAGGCCCAAACTGCAGGTTGGATTACGAGGACCTGAGGTTTCCCACGTGTGAGCCAGCGTGGAGCAGTGGAAAGAACGTGGACTTTAGAGACCATTTTAAACAAGATTCCTTACTGGCTCTGTGATTTCCTTTCTTGTAGGTGACAGTACATATTAGCTAGTAGTATTAACATTTATCTGTAACCAAATGTCACTGGTACTATGGAACTATTGTCCTCTAGTCCTTTGCTACTGATGGTACATCCATAGATCATCTATCTGCATCTTCATTGCCTAGGAGCTTATTAGAAAGGCAGACTTTCAGGCCCCACCCAAGAACCTGAATTTTCATAAGATTTCCGGAGGTGCCCCAAAATAGTCATGTTTGAAGGGTCCTGCAATCTGGTTAACCAACACTTCCTGCCTCCCGCAAAGGGCCAACCCACCCACACTACTTTATTCAGAAGCACAATCTCCTCTGGTGTTCTTGTAGTGAATGTTTTTCCTACAACCCAAATCTAGGCACCTGGTCAAGTCAAATGTGAATTTACCTAATAGGAGCAGAGAGGACAGAATATCTGACAATGACTTTGACCTTCATTATGTTTAACTCCCATTTCATAACCATTTTGTTTTTCCTCTTTCTAAAAAGAATAGAGTTGTTTTAAAATAGCCCACCTCTCAAGGCTAGTAATAGATAAAGCTGTGTGGTAGCTTTTTATAAAATGTCTCTGCCAAAGATCCCTTGCTAGACACCCCATAGGAATCTGCCCCCTCCCCACCTTGCTTCTGGAGGGCCAGTTGCTATATTGACGGGGCCGGTTTATGTGGCAACCAGGCCTCCCCCTTCAGTGAATGTTCCAGGTCCCACCTATTAAATTCTGTTTCTTTCTGTTGCTCATGCGAAACACCAGGCCATTCACTGCAGCAGTTTTTTAACGCGACCCACGACGCATACTCCACAGACCGCAGCACCTCCTCATCTAGACTGACTGAACTAGAGGCAGAGGGAGCAGCTGCTGCCAAAACCCTGGTTTCCCGGCCGGAGGCCTTTGCAACCCATTGTGATATCGTGGAGACCATGTTTAGAAACAGCAATGCTGCCTGAACTGTGAGGTGTGACCCAACGTTTGCACAAAGAGAGCTCGCGTGCATGTCTGCTAAATTTTCTTTTCTATTTTCTCTCTTAAAAAATGTATACGTCTGCTCTGTAAAATGGTCAGCAGGCATGGTTTTTGTCAAGGACCCTTGAACAGAGCTGTACAGTTCACAGGCTGCATGGGAACTGCTTTGAGACCACTTGAATTAAGGGACAATTTGGCTGCGGGTTCTGGATGGAGAAAGATATGTTAGCCAGGATTTGGTCATTTGCAAGTTACAGGAGTTCAACTAAAACCAGCCAGGTAACTGGGAGGGGTGTTAAGTGGCTCCCAGGTAGAAGAGAAAGTTGCACAAGCAGGGTGCTAGGGACTCTACTAGGAGCCTTAATGCTTCCAGGAATTTTTCTCCTTGCTCTGCATGCGCATGCTGGCTTCCACTGTGCCACTCGAAACAGTGACTGCAAATAGTTCTCTTTGCCTCACTTTTTCTGTACTTTCTGTACTATGACCCTAAGAGCAAACTCCCCTCTACCCCCAACTCCACATGTGGCAAGTTAAGAACGCCCTTAAATTTTTAAAGGGTTGTAAAACAGCAAAACGGGACCCTAGGTGGGCTGCAAAGTCCAAAATATTCACTATCTGGCCCTTTATAGAAAATTTTTTTTTTTTTTTTTTACTCTGGAAAGGAGAAAGACAGTCTCTCACCCACTCTACCAATTCTATCAGAAATGTCCTCCAGGAGAGACATGTGCTTCCCTGAGGCGGTCAATGTGGTAAGGGAGGTTGGGAAACCCTGATTGACCAGATTTGAGTTAAATGACCCCTGGGCACCTGGGGGTAGGCCAGGAGTTCTCTTAAGAAAAAGTAGGTTGCAGTTCCCAGAAGAAAAAGTGAAAATTGAGCAAGTCCAAACAACAAATACTCAGTAGGAAACACAGTAAGAGGGGACCATTTTCAAAAGTATGGGTAGTGGTGAAGAATGAAGAACCCTGGGATCAACGCCAGGGGACACTTAGGCCTGAAGGGGTAGGGAGAGAACCATTAACTAAACTCACAGAAGCTGAGACCATGAGATTGGTCACTGAGCTGGGGAAGGTGGGAAGAATACAGAAACCACCAAACTGCTGCCTGGTGGGGAAGAAACTCACTGTCCTGTCCTCTAGCCTCCTACCAGTGCCTCCCAGTGGCCAAACCAAACCAGACAGATCACACAGAGCAAACTGTGTACGGCCCTGACTGTACTCAGGGCTGACCTCCGGGGATAATGACCTGTGTGATCACGGAGGGCCTCAGTTTAGAGGGGCCCCACATTTGGTTCAATGCTCTCCTATCTCCATCCTGAACATCTTAATCCTGCACTCAGCCCCATAAATTCCTGACCCTATTCTGATGACTGTGTGATCTCAACAAGTCATTTTATCTCTTCTGACTTTCAGTTTTGTAATCTGTAAAAGGATCTTAACAATCTTTTCATCTCTGGGTTAAAAAGCAAATGACATTGTCTGCAGAGAGCCAGCGAGCCAGCCATCAACAAGGACTGTTTCTGTCCTTTCCCCAAAGTGCCCTTTCTCCTGCTTTCCTAGGAGATGCACCTTAATAGCACTGACTCAGGAAAGAGGAGCATGCCCTAAACTGCAAGAAACAACATGTCTAGACAACCCAACTAGAAAGAATCCTGGTCTTACCTGGGGCCAAGGGCTGATCAGACGGGAGGAAGTGAAAGAAGGGCAGAGAGGCATTACTAATCTGTTGTTTTGCTTACTAGTCATTGGAAACCTTTAGAACAAGCCGTAAGAAACCTATAGATCCCTTGTTTGACTTATGAGAAAATTGAGGCCCATATATAACAAATGCCTCACCCAAAGTCACAGGCCTGGTGAGCACCAGAGCTCAGGGCCAAGTCCAGAGAGCTTTGGACTCATACTGTTTAATTAAATAAGGAGTCTATTAGACTGAGGTAAATGTAATCCAGTAGCAGCGTATCTAAGCAAATCAAAATCTTAGCCTGTAAATGTCTCAGGGTACACAATTAATGCTAAGACAGCCATTTGCAAACAACCAGGAAGGCTTTAAGCTTTAAAAAAATCAAATAGTTTCCTCTCTTTTGGCCGAGCACTCCTGGCCACTCTTGGTTTGGTGCTGGCCTGTTCAAATTGATAAATGCTCGAATAAAGTCTTAAAATTTTAATATGCCTCAGTTTATCTTTTAACAGAATACATTCATTCATACTCATACCAGAAATAGGGCATGGTTTGATTAAATTGTAAGGCTTGGGAATTATTATCAATTTGTGTGGGGGGGGGGTGCAAATTATCCTTTTACAATGTTCCTTTTCTCCTCCATTCCCCTCTCCAAGAAATCTCTTCCCTCTTTCTTCTCCTCTGTTTCCAACTCAAGGAAACTCGGGTTTTTATTTCCTTGGGAGTCTGTACTCTCACGATGGGTGCCATGGGCCTCAGGACAGGATGCCCTGACCATGCAACAGAACTTAATGGAATTTGGATAGAAAACTTCATTTTCTCCACATAATGACTGGGCTCTGAAATGTTCAATGTCTGTGAATCTCGTTAAGGTGAAATAATTCTCTTCGTACTGACTTATAGATTTTCTGCCGGCATATATACCTAACGGCTTTTTTTCAATTCTCATCAGAGTATTTCTTTATAATGCAAAATTGTCTTCTATCCCACAGAAAGCTTTAATGTGGTGAGGACAGTCCGTTTCTCCTGGCAACATTGAGGATACTAGATGAACAAGGGTCAGCTGGGCAGTTTGAAGAGAAGCCTTGGTAATCTGTTAAACAAAGCTGGGAATTCTCTGAAGAATGTTTAGCAAAGATACCACAGTTTGAAGTGAATAGGAGGGTTTTGTTCTCAGGCTCTGCCTTGCTGTTGGATTCAAAGAGTGTTCAGCCCCAGGAAAGAACATCAATGTCTTACTTGGAACTTAAACACACACACAAAAGGCTTCTTTTCTGCCCACACAAAGCTTTGCTGAACTGTAGAAAAAGTTCATTATGCCTGAAAATATGTATCTGCTTTTGATCCAAAGCAAGGGTTATATAGAAACAAAGACATCATATCTTCTGTCTTTGGCAAAATGAATTGTCAAAGATTTTGTTTCAGAAACAGCAACGAAAGGCTCCAACGACTCTACAGAGTGAGATCTCGGAGTCTGGACTGTGGCCTGGGAGTCAGCGTCCTGTGTTGTGCTGGTTCTCAGCTTTATCACTAGTCCCTGTCTGTGGCCCCAATCAAAGCACTTAAATTCTTTGTACCTTTATTCCTCCATTTGAAATCAGGGATAATACTTGCTGCCTACTTAACCTCAAATGGATAAGTGAGGATTAGCCAATTAAAATTTGTCAAATGCTTAAAACTCAATGAAGAGAAAAAATCTATATGAATATAAAGTATTATTCTCATTCCCCTCTGTCTTCTTCCCCTCTATCTCTTTCAGAGGATTACTGTCCTGGGAGACTCAGTGAGCATTGCTTGTGCTTTCGCTATTGCCGAAGATGGCCTTCCCATATTATTAAATAATTTGTTTGAAATTATATACTATCAAGTGGAGGTTTCCAAGCCAAAGCAGTCTAGCTTGATTGATTGTCAATGAATCACACCTGGTAAAGTTTCCTTTGGGGTTATTTTTAGAATTCTGTAGAGAGCAGAAAACAGCCATTTTAAGGTAAAATAGTAAGTGTAATTTGGAAAAAATTGCCCATTAGTGATTCAAAGCTAGTGAAGTATAAAAATAAAGTCAATTTAGAGCCCTTGTTACAATCCTTAAAGAAATTCCCCTTTAAACCAAAGCAATAATAGTATTTTATGTTTCACAAACATTGCCCCTCTGGTTTTAACAACCACCTGTAAAATGAGTATAACACAATTGGATCATATTATACTCATTTTGCAATTGAAAAAAACAAGATGCAGAGAGGTTGTGATTTTGCCCAAAATAGTTTAACTGAAGAGTGGCAAAAGCCAGGACTAGACTCCCAGTATTTTCCGGTTCCAAGAGTGGTAGACTTTCCTGCTACACCTTGCTGTTTATCCTTTGACTATGGCCTAAACAGTATTAAAAGTTCAGGCCTCATTGCTTTGGTGCTTCAATATATGTTTTGGGGTTTTTTCCCATATCATCAAATTATTCACTCAGTTCTGACAATATCAGTGTGGAGATAGTATCAGATTCCTCGGGTTAAGGGATCTGAACTTCAGAGGTCAATGGAAAACCCAGGTTGTCACTTGTGCTGCCAGCCTAGGGCCGCAGCTCAGGCCTTCCGCAACCTCCTCTTCAGGCCCTACTGATGTGCTAGAGTGACTCGCAGTCTCACTTACTAGATCGCTAGCTGTTACAAAATGATGTAACTCAGGAACAGCCTGACAGAAGAGAAGCCAAGGGTGGGCATGGGGGAAGGGCAGGCGCGCCCCTGCCCTCTCCAGGAGGGCTACTCTCCCCACATCACCCTGTATTCAGGAAGCTCTCAGAAGCCCAACCTTTTGGAATTCTGTGGAGGCTGCATACATGGCAGAGGCATGATTGATTAAATGCACTCTCCACCCCTCTCCCCTCCCTGGAGCGAGAGATGGGACTGAAAGTTTCAACCTTCTAAACACTTGGTTTACTGGCAGGTAACCCCAGTCCCTTAATTATCTACAGGATCTCTGAAGTCACGTCATTAACTTGACAAAAGACTCCTTCACTGTTCCTTATCAATTAGGAATTTCCAAGGGTTCTAGGAGTTCTGTGCCAGAAACAGGATGAAAACAAATATAATTTGTTATTATAAATTACAACATGATAGTACCCTTTCCCTTTCTTCACAGGCCAGTTGGACTTGAGCAACGTACTTGATCTGGCAGGAGAACTGATGGAAGGCATGGAACAGGGTACCCTTTCCCCACTGCATGCTGCCGGGCCAAGCAATGCCAAGAGCACAGAACTGCTTTAGGAAAGCCAGGAAGTCGGGACCAGAAATACTTATTGGAGTAGCATGTGTCTCCCACCCTCTATTCCACCTTGGCTACTGCTCTGGTATGTCTAGTGGGGTAGATAGTTGATCTTTCAGGAGTATTTGGTAGGCCCTGACACAGAGCTGGGAAATAGCCAACTATGAGATATAATGGCTGTTGTGGTATGAACCAGATTCTTCTCTCAGGGCAAAGGCTGTCACCCCCGACTCTGGGAGCCCTCAGCTAAGCTCCTGTCCAGAAACTGGCAACAGCCAAAGAGAGCTGACACCTCAAAATCATCCTACCTGACAGGTGGCCGGGGGTTCAACTTGAGAAGGAAGTGATTGAAAAAGGTCCAACTGTTAGGGAGGACAGGTAGCAAACTAAGGCAGGGAGGAGGAGGGATACATGTCCCATCCACTGACTCAGCAGCCCTTGAAATTCTGTGTATGTATTTTCCATGATCTGGGATGGAAAGCCTTTGAAACTGTGCTTTCATCCCAAGGCCTGAAAGGATGGAAAGGGCCCATAGTGCCTAAAGGAAGAAGCCCATAGACACCTTTGAGTATCCATGCCTTCTCATCCTGGAATGCCAGCATCACCTTTACCTGTCAATCAATATGTAACTTCTTCACCCTCCCCCATTCAGCTGTATAAGTCCCCAGAACAAAGGGTCACCCCTTCTCTTGCCACCCTTGCTCTTTCTTGCATTTTTCCCCCATCTTGGCAAGGCCCGTTTTCTTCCCTGAGAACATATTGCCAAAAAACAAACCCTACTTACACACTAACAGATTTGCTGGTCTGTAAGTTTTTACTTGTGTGGGCTAGAAGAACCAAGTTTCTGGGAGTTTCTCCCATAAGGTAAAATCCCTGCCTCAGGGCAGGACAACTCCAAAGAGCCATCAAGGATGCCTTTTAAGATTGGTTGAAGCCTTTGCTATAATTGCAGCACAGTTCAATTTCTTACTAGGCCCAGCCCTTTCCCCCTTACCTTTTATGGTACTGTTCCTGAGAGTACTCTCCCAATAAACCTTCTGCACACAAATCTGAGAATTTTCGAGTCTGTTGCCTAGGGAACCTGACCTGCCACAGATGGTGCCAGAAGATGCCCGAGAAAGCAGACTTCAGCCAGCTGGCAATGATGACTGTGTCGCTGGTGGGAGATAAAACATTAATAGCCCTTGGCATGTACTTGCAGTTCAATCATTCTTCTACCAGTGGTGAACTGGGATCGGATACTGCTGGAAGGGAATGGCACTGGCAAGTACAATATTTCTGGCATTTGAGAGTTTTGTGGTAAATAGTAATTATAAGGATTCTGGAATTGGATAACATCCATGCATTCGGGGAAGTCAATGAAAGGTTGAAGGCAACTAAACACCAATATAAGCAAAGTGTGAAAGCCAGAGGGCCACCTTGGTAGGATTTAAAGATACTCTCATCCCCTGCAGCAGGAAGGCAGAAAAACCTGAGGATCAGGGCCAGGATTTAAGTATAGGAAGAGTGGAGCTCTGTGGAGATTGAAATTCACCTTGACAGACCTTCTACACTGAGGTCACCACCCTGGTTGGGAAAGAGTGGGGCATTAAAAATTAGAATGAGAAATCTAAATCCTCAGATTCTGCTAGACTCTCTGGATCTAGAAAGGCCTATTGCTCGTTATTAAAGGCTGCCTCTCCTTACCTGAGCATGACACAGAAGACTACCTGGCAACATGAGTCCCTCATAATCTGCCCCCTCCCCTTGTGATCACCAGAAGAATAATTAAGGTCAAGCCACAACATAACCCAGCTGGGGAAGCACTATAATTACAAAGTGAGGAAAGGGATTACTAAGTAATTGAAGAATCTGGCCAACATTACTGGCAAGATCCAGCAGAACATAAATGGATTTGGTTCTTAGAGATGCTAGTTAAGGGAGATGGAATATGAAGTTGGATAAAGAATAGTTTCTAGATACTAGAGCACTCACCTTTGCTGGCAAGAACCTTAGGAGGGGCAAATATTAGGAGAAAATATCTAAAGGCTCAGGAATTAGGGTGTAATGAAACGGCTGTATTATGCAGTGTCAGAAAACCTTTTAGCTTATTATGTCCTGTGAGGGAGTTCAAAGGATATTCCATTTACCAAAGGAAATGGGATTTGCTAGGGACACCAGCATTGTTAAGAATCCTTGTGGTGGCTGACCTCGGTAGACCAGGACTGAGGTAGGGGGATGCATTGCAGAACTGGCTTCCAGATAGCAAAATGCTGATAGATGCCAAAAACAAAAAACAAAAAACAAAAAAAACCTAGGTCAGGTGATAGCACTTATGCATCAAAAGCAAAGTAAGTTCAATTACTACAAAGAAGGGTGACATTGGGGGAGGGTAGCATGACTCATGTAGTGCTTCGGGGGCACTTAGTAGAATACAGCATTTCCAGGGTCAAGGCAGAATGAGCGGGCAACAAGATTGTTTCCCAACCTAGACAACAAAACAAATGGAGGGCTACTAGCTCATAAAGTGTCACAATCCCTTATTAAGTTTCTGGACCTGATCCAGAGCCCATCTACTGAAAGAAAGGCTAGGTCTCATGAGAACAAGACCCTGCAAGGCCATGGCAGTACTACTGTGATGATTCTCCCAGTCCTTCTCCAGAGGAGTCTATAATCACCTACTTGGGGACTATGTACTGTGGAAAGTTTCAAAAACTCTGTGTTGACATTGACACCTGGCTCATAGTAGTAGATCAATGTAGTGTATGGACCCAGCTCACGGTCATTTCTTCAGTTCCTGAGTGTACAGTTGAAATAAAGAGTTAATAGAACCTCCATATCAGTTCCTTGGCCGTGAGGTAAAAATTATAACAATGGAAAAAGGCCAATTGGAAGCTCAGAAATAGACCCACCCCGACCATGGGCAAAACATTAAATAAAAAAATAGTGGCCTCCTTTCCAGCAGCAGGCCAACGCCTTTCTTCCATCTCAGGTCTCCCAAATTCTAAGGGACCCCACAAGACTTGCAACCAAGGGAGCAATGGGCGGCGACAGCTCATCTTGGGTTACCCCCTGATCCTGTCTCCAAGGCCCCCTTTCCTCTGACTTTTCAGTGAGTCATTAACAGCCCCACCTTGGCTCACTTCTGTCACTGACTTTTCTCAATGAGCTGAAGCAGGCAGGCATAGGCTCTCTCCTGTTGCTTTTTCTGTCCTGAGCACTTCTTTGTTTCACTGTCCCTAGCTTTAATAAACATACTATAAAAAAATATGTATGTATATATCAAAAACAATGTTGCATCCTCGGGGAAATGACAGAAATTAGTGTCAGTCTTGAAAGCATAAAGAATGTAGTACCCCACCTCCTATTTACCACCCAATTTCCATTTAAAGACTTTTTAAATTTATTTTTAGAGATACAGAAGGAGAGAGGGAGAGGTCCATCCATGTGTGAAAGAATCAGTTGCCTCTCCTATGCCCTTAACTGGAGACCTGGCCCACAACTCAGGCATGTGTCCTGACTGAGAATTGAACTGTTGACCTTTTAGTTCACAGGCTGGTGCTCAATCCATTGAGCCACATAACCCAGGACCCACCCTACACCCATTAATTCACCAGTCTTGCAACATACTTTGCAGTATGAAAGTAAACTGACAAATCAATTAAGTAGTAGACCCCATTGTAGCTGTTTGTACCAAAAGTGGTATTTGTTTTTGCTGGAGCAAGCTATCATGGTATCTATCTATGGTGAGTAGTCACCGATCTTCATATGAGATAAACAACAGTATATACTTATAACCTTGCTTCAGGACTATTGACCCTCTCTTTCTCTGGTAATTTAGTGACTGGCCTGTTTGAGCATTCCAGAGAACCATACAATTGCCCACTTCTTTGGTGACATCTTGTTAATCAAATCAGATAAGCAATAAGTGGCAGTATTTTGGAGGCCTTTGTAGGATACATGAACTCCAGATAACATAAGACACATTTAATGAAGATTCAGGACCTACCACCCTGTTAGGGGTCCTGTGATTTGGGGCCTGCCAGGGTATCTCTTTCAAGGTATAGAACAAAATGTTGCCTATTTCTTCTTTTACCTCCAAGGAGGCAGCACAGTGACTGGTGGGAGGCCTCTTTAGTTTCAGGATGCAGCTATTACACATTTGGTAAGAATGCTGTGACCAAATGTTATTGCTATGTTTAAAACTAAGCTGACAACCACAAGTATTTTGTTTATAGTTACTGTGGGACAGTAATCCTTCCAGTTTCAGCTGGGTGGGTCTGACTTGAGCCTCTCATGTACTTGCAGCAAACATTGGTTGAACTTAGAATAGTAGTGGGGGTGGATGAATGGAAAGGGGAAGGAAAGGAAAGTGAAAGTGAAGGGACGGCAGGAGGAGCTGGGAGCTGTCAAGACCTTTCTCTCCCCTCCCCACCCAGCCAACCTTTCCAGATAGTCTCACCATGTGGACCAGATTGGGTTTCTTCAAAACATGGTGGCTGGGTTCCAAAAGCATTCACAGAGAGCGAAGTAAAAGTTGCTTAATCTTTTCTAAACTAGTCTCAAAAATTATGCTGCATTACTTCAATTCTCCATTGGTTGGAAATTTCATCCAGATTCAAGGTCAGGGGACATAGGCCCCAACTCTTGATGGAAACAAAGAGTGTCAAAGGATTTGAGGGTCATTAAAAAAAAAAAAAAAAGCCCTAGTATGATAAACTGAAATCAGCACCAATTTTAGAAAAGGCTGGGTATATGTGCTGGCTCCACTACATTCTACTATGTGCTATGACCCGTACAATACAATCCACCCTTTCAGGAATACTTTCTCTTTTGCTTTTGTTTTCTCAACAGTAACATTGAAGATAAAAATTTTTTTCATCAACCTCTCTTGGATGCAAGAAATAGAGACTCACTCATGTAATGAAGGGTTGGTTAAAACCAAACCAAGAGCAGGCACAGCAAGCAGCTGCCCCATAACTGAAGGAGGGTCCTAGTGACCTCAGAGGCAGGAGGGCCATGCAGCCCCTCTCTAGTGCCCTTGTATTTATCCGATTTGACTATCTCCTACCTTTCAGTTTCTGCCCCCTCCCTGCGCACCTTTTGCTGTGTCTGTGCCCTGACTCAGTTTTTGTTCTCGTAGAGCATCATGGCCTCTCCAGCTTCTCTCTACCTCAAGTCATTCAACAGCAGCTCTCAATGTTCTCTTATTCGATAGACATTTCTTGGTTCAAGTTCCTAGGAAAGGGATCATGTGCTGACCTCAAAGTAGATGGTCTGTGTTTGAATCACATCCTTTTCTTGTTCATTTAGTGAAAATACACATTTAACAATTAAAGCTGGAAGCAAAGGCAGCCAAGATTGGCATGGCTGTACATTCGTCAGCATAGGCCAATGT
Organism: Noctilio leporinus; assembly: GCA_004026585.1. Lineage (NCBI taxonomy): Eukaryota > Metazoa > Chordata > Mammalia > Chiroptera > Noctilionidae > Noctilio > Noctilio leporinus. Next base: position 126,001 of record PVIW01001899.1, on the reverse strand, counting down.
CAATGTTGACCCCCAAAGGCTTGTGGTGTGGATCAATTGAAATAAGAAAGCTAAAAGGTAAATATTAAATTCTCTAAGAAGATGCGATACTGTGTTAACCATGCATTCAATTATACCCACAGATTCACCAAACAATCAATACATCAAGTTAACATCATTGTTAATTAATCCAGCAAACTGATATTTACAGATTAATGTTTCATTTCCATAAATTATTATTAAAATTCTTCTCCTCTAACATTCAGCTACATGCTAGCCTATGTCAGGATCTTCAAGAGTTGAGACTGAAGTTTCAAGCATGAATGCCATACTACTATATAGACTTTAGCATTGTGTTTTCTTGGATTTTCTTTGAAAAGAAGGAAACTGAGAAATTATTCTTTGTTCAGTAGGCTTGAAAATGCATCTGTTTCTAATTGCATGTGGTATCTACTCAAATCTGTATTGGGAAATTACACTATAAATGCTTTGTAGGGTTTTTTTTTTTTTTTTTCACTCATTTTCAGTCTCTCACAGTCTCTCACTTCTAATCAATTCCCATTTTCTCAGCACAGACTGCATTATCACTAAGCTATCAAATAATAATTTTTCAGTACCAAAAATGAAAAGAAAAAATCCAACCAAACAAACAAATAAACAAGAGTAAAGCTTGAGGAATCTTTTGAACTCATAGCATTATTCTCCAGCATTCATTCCTTTGTATGTGGTGGGCTGAATTCAGATAGGCACCTGGTATGATGATTATAATTTTTTAATTCAAGATTTTAAAAAATCTAAAATGAATTTCCTTTCCCTTTTCTTCAGGCAAGCCTGCAGATACCAAATCCAATTATAAGAGAAATTTAATTTCCCTTTTGGTCTATGACACAACACAACAATTATCTGTGGATGGTGAAAGAAAATTAATCAAGTAGAATTCTCTTGGTTCACACCGGGTGAAGTCCTCATGCAATGATGCCACAGTTGGTGTCATCTGCTGACATTCATGCATGATTCAGCATCCCTAGACGACAATTTCCGGGAATCTGTTTTTCCAATAGGAGCCAGACTCTTTCTTTTCTAGAAACGGAAAGAATCAGAATTCCAGCGTTTCAGGCTGGCTGCCTCCGGTTACACCCAGCACCCAGAAACAACCCAGAAGCTTCCGGGTGTTTCTCTGAAATCCATTCAGTGACATTGTACAGATAAGGCAGCCAGGTGACTGACAGGCTTCTCACTTGTCCTGTGGTTGCTTTCGCATCTCTTGATATGGCCTCCGTGTTTACATGGCGATCAAGCTGAGAAGCCCAGGGTCAACCACCCACACATTGTATGAAAAATAATCCAGCAATCAATCTTAGTTGACTGTCTTAACATTTTGGCTACTTTAGTTGTTAAGACAACCAGATCTGATGAAGTATTCGCTCATCAATTTTATGTTCTGCAATCGTCTGTCATGGTTCTGAAGTTGGAAGGGAAAAATAATAAAAATCAACTGTCAAAACAGTCCATCCCAAACTGTCAATCCATCATGAGTGTCTCTCTGACACCAGTGAGCATCGCTTCTCCTTTCTTTTTCCCTCATCCTCCCCGCTGTCTCCTGATATCTGTGCCTCCCACAAACAGTGTCTCTTCTCCAGTGATGTGGATGAACAGCAGTGAAGGGAGGTATTTTAGCTTCACAAACACGTTTTCCAAAAAGGGATTCCTTTCCTTTGTTTTGAAGTTAGATGTTTCGTTTTTTCTATTAAAAAGGTAGGTGCGTTGAATGTATGGCGAATGTTTCTCTTCATGGAGAATTTAGGCAGAAATGTCCTTTGCTTTCTCTCCAAGATGAATTTCCCTTTTCAGGGAGCACAGCCCCAAAGCCAGAGACAGGCAGCTGGCTCGCACAGCCCTTCCTGTCCCTGAGTCTGCTCCAACCTTTTTGGAGCAGAAGAGTCTGGCCCTGGTGTGGGATGCGGCTGGCTTTCCAAGTTGGGAAATGTGTTAGTAATTACTTTTTACTGCTGTCTCCGTTTTAATTTCCAGCCTGTGTTTCTCCACCCAGCTTCCTACCTCCCCATGACTGCGAATTTAATCCTGGCTTCCTTCCTCCAGAAAAATGTGACCTTGTGCAAGAACTTGGCATCAATTCCTCTCCTACTTCCCCAGACTAGGATAATTAGCAGCAGCAGGCAGCACTGCCAGGCCGTGGCCTGTGTCTGCTGGGTTCTTCCTGGTGCAACAGAAACCCCTTTTCTGGGGAAAAATGTAATGGCCACTAGTTGCCAGTATCCAGGAGACCTTAGCCAACATTTTACTTCAAGGGTGTATTACCAGACATGTGAATGAAGCCAATTAGCTCATTTAATGAAGAACTCTACGGAGGGGGGGAAATGTGGAAGAACCAAAACTTCCTTAGTTCACATATTACCTGCTTTGAATTTGAAGTAATTCCATTGGATTTTCTTATCAAGAAAGGTTATTCTGTGTCAATTGATAATCTGGAAAGGAAATTATAAGGAAATTAAGAATTGCTTAACTTGCTTAAGAGAACAAATTTTGCAATCACTTAAGAAATGCCTATTTCTTCCTTCTGTTGATAAGCTGATTACGTACCACTTTTATCTCCCCTTTAATTAAGTCCCCAAGGACAGATGCTGGGTCTTGTTTCATAACTGAAATACCAGTATATATGTGCTTAAAAACAATGCTAATTCAGTGCTTTAAAAATAGTCCACAGTTCCATATTTTAACTAATCAATCCCACCTTCCCTTATCACATAGAATGAATAGTGCAGTCTCATGGTACATGTTGGTAAATGTATGTTCTTGATGTTCATAGAACTGTCTTAGTAAAATGTCCTTGGTTATAGAAAGTTGCTATTAAGCTAGAAATTGGGTGTGTAGAGATGGTGATAAAATCACAGATAAGAACGTTGTCTCTATTCATTTATGCTAACACATTTTATTCAACCCAAGCTATGAAGTATGAAATACATAGTACAAACTGTGGAACAGCTATGCTATTCCTCTATTTTGCAAGGACGGAATGTAGCAACTGTATGGGTCCAAGTGATAAACCTCTGTGGATTAGGAGATGATACACAGATGATATCCCTGGAGCGCCCAGGGATAGGATCTTTCCATATTGTTTTCACCTCTCAGACAAATGAAAACTGGGACTATTTTTCCAACAATGAGGTTTTCCCTGCCCACCCTTTGGAGGACTAGCCTTAATTAAGCACAGGTTTTCAATAATGAAGTATATCACATATTACTAGAAAAGGGGGATATGGGAGTAGGCGCATGCGCTCTGGAGCTGAAGTTCCAGCTTTAGCTGTGGGGTTATCAAGGTATAATTGTTAATAAGGTAAACGTCTGACTCTCATACAAATATACAAAGCACAAATGTTAAAATTCATTTACTCTATTAATGAAAAGCAATAGAATTGTTCAAGAATTGGAGAGATGAAGTTTATAGATGATAGACAATTATGTTCTCTTTGAAACAATTTCTGCTGGGTTGAAATCCATTTTTTATTTGTAGTAGACAAAATCTACAAGTTATTCTAGAGCTTCACAGAGCCTGGTACTAATCAATAATAAATATAAGTAAAACACATGTACCTTTCAGTAACAATTAATAATCTGTGGACTCCAATTAGATAAAGCTCCAGTATAGAAAAGCTTGCAGGCATCTTTTTGCCTTCTTTTCAGGTTTGGGATAACTTTTCTTAATTGAAATTAAGGCAAATTACCTCATCCTTCTGAACCTCAATGCCTTTATTTGAAAAAAATGAGCATAACAATCAATAATATCTACCATACAAGATTGCTGCAAGATGTAAATAAAATTATGCATGTATCTAAAGCATATCCTATGATACCTTAATAAATGATCATTCCCTTCTCTCCATGTCTTCCTTTTATTTCATATTATCTGACACTTTGCCAGTCAGACTTCTTTTGGTTGGCATTTCCACATGTTACCAAAATAATGATAATTGATGGTTATAGTGATGACTTTGAGGCTCACCACAGCTTTAGTGTCATTGCAGATAAAATTATGTATTCAGCATAGTATTAAGTGTAATTTGTTATGTACTACTTTTTTTTATTATGTATTACTTTTTAAAACATTCATCACTTATGGACATTGACTCAGTTAAAACAAAATAATCAGTTAACAAAAACCATATTTTTAGGATTATTAAGTATAAAGGAAAATTCTAGCAAGCATTTTTACCTGGAACACCAATTGAAATCCAAAAGTGCCTGTGAGAAAAGGTAGATTTGAACAAAGCCCTCTAAATTTTCTTCCTATTCTAAGATCTTATAAGCAGAAAGGAATACCTAAGGAAAAATAATATGTTAAAAAGAATAACACTCATGCATGTTATTCCCCAGAAATAGAATACAATTGTATATTAAAAATAATAACTGAGGGGATAGTATTTTTATTTCTTTAAAAACATGCAGTTATGAAGTTTCACATATAAAAGAAATGATAAAACACTTAGGTACCCACCACCCAGATTTAATACATCTTAATGTTTTTTCATGTCTCCTTGAGCTATTCTTAATAAAAAATCACATATAGCTAAATTCCTCTGCTCACCTCCACTGTCTCCCTTTCCCTGCCTCTCACTACCAAAGGTAATCCTGAATTGATCCATAGCCTTATGACAATGTTAAGCACCCATAACAATATATAGCATTATTTTGGTGGGACATTAGACTATGTCTTGTGCTATATGTCATCTTTCAACTTATCTTGTTTTTTCATCTAACATTAGGTTTTTAAACTTTATCTGTGTAGGCATATCTAGATCTACTTTACTTCATATTCCAAAATGTAATTATCCTACAATTTGTTGAACCATTTATTTATGGAGTTGTTATCTCCATTTTTTGCTAGAACAACTCTGCAATAAACTCTGTGTATACAATGAATTTTGTGGGTTACAGGGAATATGCACCTTTATGTTAGTAGATCTTGCCATATTGCCCTCCAGAGTAATTATACTGATCTATCTACTACCATGTATTCTTTCATATAATTATGGCCATTTGAGGTTTTTTTCCAACAAAATGCATGTTCATAAGCTGTTTCCATTTTCCTTTTGTATTGTTTCTTTTCCGTTTAATATGTAAGTATGTGTATATGTGTGTGTGTATAATTTTTTGATGGTTATATACAATAAATATTTTCTTATGATGTTAGTTTGTATTTCTAATTAGTTTATATAATATATAGTCTTTTAACTTGAACATAGTCAACTTCCCTCTCTTGAGAGGTAGCATAGAGCCAGAATGCCTGTGTCAAACTTACACCTCTACAACACACAGGTTAGAGAAGTCAATAGTCTCTCTAGGCCTTGATCTTTTATGAAGGTCATCATAATACCTGCCTCACAGGGTTTTCATAAGTATTATATGAGCCAGTGTATATAATGGCCTCAGAAACTGTGTAGCACATAAATAGTTCAGTATTGGCTTATTGTTATTATTTTACTTCATGTTTATGCTTTTTATGTCTCATTTAAGAAATATTTATTTGCCTTGATATGAAAATATCTTAAATTTTCTCTTAAAAGTTTTAAAATGTTTCTACATTGATCCATCTATAATTTATTTCTAAATGTAATATGGGTAAAAAGTCTATATTTTTCTCACATGAATAGCCATTTTTTAGCAGTATTTATTGATAATTTATCTTTTCCTCCTGATGTAACTCTGCCATGGATATCTTAAATATTTATGCTGGCAATAAGTTCTTGATTTGTTCCAATAGTCAATTTGTTAATACCATGCTGCTTTAATTACTTTAGTTTAATAAAACATCATAACAGCAAAGGTCTTCCCTCACTCTTCTTCAAAATTGCCTTGACTGTTCTTGGCCTTTTAATCTTCCACATAAATTTTAGGATCACATCAAGCTCCATGAAAAATTCCACTAGTTCCCTCTGGTTTTGAGGAAGTTTCAGTTATAAGACAAGATTTCATTCTACAGAAGTTCATTTGTATCACATGTCAGGCAGTATGTTATGTGGAAGGAGCCCTGGACTAAGGTCTGAAGATCTGGAGTAGAATATCTAATTATATACGTTTCTTTAAACAAGTCCACTAATAACTCTTGGCTTTGGTCTCCTTACCTAAAGAAGAGGTTGTACTATGATCATCCAATAGCATACCCAGAACACTATTTAAAAAGTGATACCTGGATGAGGTCTGCCAGCATCACCTGAGAGGTCATTAAAATTGTTAATTAGGCCCTGACTGGTGGCACAGTGGTTATGGCAATGGCCTGAGAATGCAAAAGTCGCCGGTTTGATTCTCCAGCCAGGGCATATAACCAGGTTGCAAGCCACGTCTCCAGCCAGCCACAGATCTGGCTGGAGGCAGGTGAAAGGCAACCACACATTGATGCCTCTCTCCCTCTCTGCCTCTCTCCCTGCCCCTCTCTGGAAATAATAAATAAAATCTTTTAAAAATATATTGTTAATTAGAATCTGAATCTCTGAGGATGGAGATGCAATATATTTTTAACAAGCTCTCCAGGTGATTCTCATACATAATGTGATGATTAATTTTATGTGTCAACTTGGCTAAGCCATGGTATCTGGATATTTGGTCATGCAAATGTTCTGGATGTTTCTGTAAAGGAACTTTTTACATGAGATTAAGATCTATATCAGTAGACTTTGAGTAAAGCAGATTACTCTCCATAATGTGGGTGGGTTTATCCAATCAGTGGAAGACCTTCATACAAAAAGACTGACCTCATAGAAAGAAAGAATTCTACCAGCAGAACATCTTTGAACTCAGCTCCCCCCTGGGTCTCCAATCTGCCAGCCCATCAGCAGATTTTGGATTTGCCAAGCCTCCCTGGTCACTTAAGTCAATTCCTAAAAATTAATCTCTATTTCTATAGATACATAATAGATGATAGATAGATAGATAGATTTCTCTTACTGGTTCTGTTTGAGAAACTGACCTATTGATGCACCTGGCATAACTCCATCCTTTCACATATGACTTGTCCAGATTCACCCATCTATGGAAAAGCTATGTCTAGAATCTGGGACACAGAACAACCAGTGTGATGTGTTTTCTATAGTGTAGTGCTTGTTAAGGAAAACACATTGTAAAAAAAAATAAACTGTTTATGTTGAGTGGGTGAGATAAGGAGAGCAGAAATTTTATTTTCACAAGTAATTAATTTAAGGGTAGCATTCTAATAAGGAGCTTATCTGGTGAGTCATTTATAAATTTCTATATGCTTAACAGGAAAAGTATCAGCAGGGACTAACATATTAAGGCTAAATACTCACTTAAAATTGAATCATAAATAAAGTATCTCTGAAATAAAAATGTAAGACAATATATACCTTTTAGCAAAATATTTTATTTCCCTTTATATTTAGGAAGATTTCTTGTGTGTGTACAGTGGGGCCTTAGGTATCAGTGAGGACATAAGCTCTGTATACTTATTTATGGACCCAGTAAGCATTTACTGAGAGAAAGTCACCACTCGGGCCCCAGGCATGTGAGAGACCCCATATCCCAAAAAGGGAAAATGAGTCAACACAGCTCTAGACTTCATCCACTCCCTAGTAATATACCTGGGCTATGGTGAGAACAGTTAGCACAAAGGGACCCAGCATAAGATCATAGGAAAATTTCCATAGTGTAAGCATTCTGAGATAGTGGAACACACTATGCTTGACCTGGATCTGAATTATTACTCAACAAGCCAATGACCTTTGTGATTCCTACTCAGTCCAATGCTTTGTTTCTAAAGATACTATCAGAGAGATTTTGCTGATGCGTACTCAATAATGGATGGGGGTCTTCATGAGTAAGTAGAGGATTTAGAAAATGGGAAATAAAAAGGAGCATCTTTCCAGTCAGCTGGTCTGTTTCTCTTCTTGTGAAGCGCAAAACACACAAACCCATGACTTCTTATAACACCTGGGAGAGTTTGCAGAAGGTGAAAGCTAATCCTCTCGCGTGGACTGTAAGCTTGGACACACAGACATTTATAACACCTTATCTTGACTGAAAAGTCTTTGATGTTTTCCAATGGCTCTGGGTTGTCTGAGGCTGACCCAGAGCCTTGTCAGAAATTGAGCATCTTTTCTGGCCTCACCAGCTTGCCAGGTTAGGGAGCCTGCACTGAGTCGGCTGCGGAAGCATGGGAAACACTGCATGAATATTTATAAGTAAAAATGCATTAACAGAGCTTAAAGAATCTTTATCCCCAGCCCTCCAAGAGACAAAAGAAATGTCCAAGGGAGACAGCTGACTAGAATTTTATAAGCTACTGATATTTTAAAATCTATTATTTTTAAATGGCACCTCTCTTCCCAGCATCTGAATGGGGAATTTCCAATACACACTGCCCATTCCCTGCCTTTATCAGTTTTTCTCTTAGGGACCGTGTTGGAAAACTTTCTTTTGGGTTTATCAGACCTGACTCTCCAAAGAGAAGCCAACAAAGCCGGCATGTTTCAGAAATGCATATGCTGTCATTAAACGAGCTGTCCTCTCTCCCAGAGCGCCTCCCATAAAAGCATTTTAATTCTCTAACCAAAATGTAGTTCAGCCTTTCTTCCGCAAAGCCAATTTGTTTATGTTTCCAAGTTCAATCACAATCTATTTGTAAAACCTATTTAGAACCAGAGTCACATAGCCAGAAATGATCACGCTCTAATTTCCTTATTAGAGAGATTCTTGTTGCAGCTGGCAGCTTGATTTGACTGCTCCCAGGGTCTGGATGACATGTTCTTAACCTTGTTTCCTGATTTTGTTCTTCGTTCCTCCCCGCCCCCCCCCCCCAAACATACGAATATCGAGTCAGAGAGGAACAATTCTTGACACTGCTTAGACGGAGGTGAAATAAGAGACTGCCACCTTTTCACCTGTCAAGAAATGAACAAAATTGGCCTATTTGTACCATCTGCAGGAAAGAAAGGAAGGAAATGTTCACAAAACACACCATGATGGGGGAAAATGCTTGTGGATTCAGGTAAAAGGTCGATTATTTCAAAGGACGTGGGGAATTATGTTTTCTGGATAATCGAATCAGAAAGCCCATGCAGCATTAGAGAACACTTACTTCATCGACTTTTTCTATAAAATTTTTCTTTATAAAAATTGGTGAGCCAATCTTTTTTTTAATAAAGATTTTATGTATTATTTTTAAAGAGAGGGGCAGGAAGAGAGGCAAAGAGGGAGAGAGACATCAATGTATGGTTGCCTTTCACCTGCCTCTAGCTACGGATCTGGCTGGAGTCCTGGCTTGCAACCTGGTTATGTGCCCTGGCTGGGGAATCAAACCAGCGACCTTTGGGTTCTTAGGCTGGTGCCTTATCCACTGTGCCACCAACCAGGGCTCCAATCTTTTTTGACATAGTAAAGTAAGTCTTTTTTTTTTTAATATTTTATTTTGTTTTGTTTTGTTTTTTAAGCTTTTATTTCACAATTTTAGAAAGAGGGGAAGGGAGAGAGGCAGAGAGGGAGAGAGACATCAATGTACCATTGCGTTTCACCTGCCTCCAGCCACAGACCTGCCTGGAGACCTGGTTTGCAACCTGGTTATGTGCCCGGCTGGGGAATCGAACCTGCGACCTTTGGGTTCGCAGGAGTAAAGTAAGTCTTTTGAGGTAATTGTACAGTTCTCTAACAACATAGGGGTCTTCAAGAGTCTCTGTGTCTGCCTCCCTTGGCGAAATCTTTCTCATCAGTAAGGTCTGATTCGAACCCTCTTTTGTAAGCTGTCTCCAGTGTCTCACTGTTTTCCTCATATAACATAGTCATTTGCCTTACATAGATCTCACTAGTCTAAGCTGAAGAAGCTACAAAAACTATAAAGATGCTTCCATTTTGCTTGTAAAGGTGGTTAAAGTAATGTCATATCATCGGTTCTCCCTGTAATAGGTTATCAGTTGCCTAGAGAGCTTGCCTCCCATGTCTCTCAAATAAAACTAGTCTGAGAAGCAGCATGGTCTGCTAATAAGTAAGTGTCAAATAAATATGTAACACTTGTCACACAGCACTAAGCTCATTTTCCAAAATAGCCTGAGGTACAGAGAAGCAGGCTAAATGACACGTTCTGGATCTCAACAATGGGGCTTTACTTTGAATTGAGCAATTTGAGCCTTTCTTGAGGTCATGTAATAGTTTCTATGAACATCCAAATAATATACCCTCTTACTAATGCTTCCAAATCACTCTATTGAATTGGACAACTCCATGATTTACTCATCCTCTCTCTTTTTCTTTCACCCATTATTGAAATACCACTTTTCCCAAAATTTTCTTAAGATACACATTGCTAATTGCCCATCTAATATTCGTTTATTAATCCATTTTTTTCTTACCAACTGAATCTTGAATTTATTTAAGGCATATGTTTCCAATTTAAAATAACTTTCTAAACCCCTATTATTGAGGAATGGCCATAGGACCCTCTTCTGGCCAAGGAGAGGAGAAAAACAAATTTCTTTGTGTGTAAATTACAGGAGCTTTTTGTGGGGGACAACTTCAGCTGATGTGTTCTTGCCTTTTCCTTTCTTCTTGCCTGAGACCTAGACTCAGTATCTGGAAGTGCGGCCTCCATTTTATGCTGTTAAGAACTGGAAGTTAAAGATGATGAAGTAATAAATTAAAGGAATCTGCACCCTTGGTAATGTTGCTGATTCATGCTCATCTTGTTGATTCATGCTCCTCTCGGACGGACTAACTCTGATCTTCTCTCCCATGAAACTAGTAAACTCCTTTCCTGTCTAAGATACCTGGTGTTATGTTTTGTTGCCTGTAGCTGAAACTGATCCTGTCCAATATACCCTTCTCAACTGTTTGAGAAGCCTATGGTAACTTTACCTGAGGTCTTCCCTATTCAAATGTCTAGCTCCAACAGATCCTATTTCACTCACCTCTTTTTTTTTTTTTTAACAACTTTTAGGATTTCCAGATAAGATATTTTTATGTGTTAACCCTAAGAACTCTCTTACTCTGGGGGCAAAACTGTCTGAAATGTTTTACATGTGCCTGGCCAGCATGGCTCAATTGATTGGAGTGCTATCCCTTAACTGAAAGATTGCAGGTTCTAGTACCGGTCAGGGCACATACCTAAGTTTTGGTTGGGTCCCAATCAGTGAAAGAGGTGCTGCTATGTAATATTGTCTCTTCAAATATTTGCTCATTATCTTTTTGTGTGTATACACATGTGTTCATTCCTACATGTGCATGCCCACACATGTGCATTCTTGTATATACAGACGTTCACATTCAGTAGGTATTTGATGGATTTTATGCCCTGAAACTCTACCTATGTGAACATTGTCCATGTTAGTGTTTAAGCTCCTTGATGAGAGAGAATAATTGTATTAACTTTACTTGACACCCCAGCATTTCTCATCAGCTGAGCTTACCCAGAGCATCCCATTGGTTCATTCTTGCTACTCAAGCAAGGACTGGCAGCATGGGCAAAGCCAAAAAGCATGTTAGAAATGCAAATTCAATACTCTTTCCCAGACCTACTGAATCAAAATCCCTGTTTTTCACAAAATTCCCAGGTGATTCCTGTGCACATTGAAGTTTGAAAACCACTGATCTAGAGCAGTGGTTTTCAAACTTTAGTGAACATCAGAATCATTGGAAGGACTTATTAAATACAGATGTCTGGAGTTCAATTCCAGAATTTTGTATTCAGTAGGTTTAGGATGGTCTGAGAATTTGCATTTCTAACAAGATCTCAGATGATATTAATATTGCTGGTCTTTGGGCCACACTTCTGAGAACCACTTGGTCAGAAAACTGAAGGGCAGAATTGGCCAACATTCAGTGGCTTAATAACCAGAGGTCTAAATTTAGTTTTATTCTTTTAAAACATAATTTATTTGATTTTTTAGCGGAAGGAGAAAAGGAAGCTGGAGAGAGAGAGAGAGAGAGAGAGAGAGAGAGAGAGAAAGAGAAATATTGATTTTCTGTTCCGCTTTGCGCATTCATTGGTTGTTTCTTGTATGTGCCTAGACCAGGGATGGAACCCACAACCTTGGGGTCTCAGGAGGATGCTCCAACCAACTGAGCTACTTGGACAGTGCAGTTTTTATTCTTCAAGTAAGCAGTTGTGTGACCTTGTGAAGGTCTTTTTTTATTTTCTCTGTCTCTTTTTCTTATTGGTAAATAAGACAATTTGACGGTCAGCTTCAGCACAGCGTCTCTTTACATTTCTGGTCTCCTTTCTGCACTGTGAGCTCCTTGAAACTAGGAACCATATTTTAGTTATTGTTTTGTCCCCAATGACACCATAGAAGTCTCTTGGTCAAATGATTGAATAAATGAGCAAATAAAGAAATAAATCCAAGATGTAAAATATGGGTTGGGAAATTATTTTTTTAAAACAAAGTATTTTTTATTATTGTTATATATGATACCTATTCTTTAAAATTGCTCATTAAACTACTGTATTGTTAGGGACACAGATAATGATAATAATAATTATTATTATGTGATGATAATATTGGACTAGATGCAAAAATAATAATAATTGATGAAGAAGACATATCTAAGATATCAAATAATCCAGTAAGCATGGAAACTATAATACACCAGCAGGCATGATTGGATGTGTCTAGAGAGATGTGGAATGGTGCAAGTAAATCAGATTCAAAGCAGCCAAAATTCTAGCAAACTGGCAGCCAATTTCTGCTTTAAGGGTAATACTGCTGCTTGGGTGAGTCAGAGAACTTCTGAGAAAACGACTCTGAATTGTCAATTTAGCAATTTAACTTTCTCTCTCATGAGGGTTGAAGAGTGAGCAGTAATGGGAACAGCCAAAAAAGCTCAACTTTGCCTGCATCCCTGCCTTTATTTGTGCCCCCTCCCTCCTGGTTCCTTCCATGACCTCAAGGTGCAATTCTAAGCCCCAATTGCACTCCCATTCCATAGGTTTGGCTACTTCTATCAGCCTCAAACTGTCTTAGAATCTTAGAATCCTGCCAGAGGGCTAGAGGCACAGGTGTGACACTAGGAAAGTTCCTAACCTCTGTGTTACCTTAGAAAGTGTTAAGGTGTTCGTCGGCCACCACCTCACTGAGTCTGATCACAATAAAAGCAAGGAGCAAATGTTTCTGCCCATGCTGAGCAAAACACTGCAGAAAGGAAGATTGAATCAACGGCTCTATACATAAGAAGATGAGAGGCCAAATGCAATCAGTGACTGGATTATCATTTTATTAAGAGTGGGTAGGTGCCCTTGGTACTTGAGAACTCAGATTTATTGCCTCAAGAAGTTCTCATTTTCTTCTGCCATGGACATCTCTCACCAACTTGCTTGCCTAGACATTCTTTTAAAGATAAAATGCAGAACATAAATAGGATACCCTATGGTGGGATTTAATTACTATTTGGGAAGTATTCTGAGTTTCTTTGATGAAAGAAGTTAGCTGCCACTCAGGATCTTACACATAATTTTTCTGGTGGTTTTAAGGTTTTAAAGTGAGATAAAAATTCACCTGGATCTGGAACACTACTTTTGGGTGAGTTTTACTTAATAAGTTAAATAACAGAACACTAGAATCTCCAAAGCACATGAGTATCTAAAATACTGTTAAGCCATAACATCTCCAGAAGACAAAAATAAGTATTTAAGTTCAGGAAAGTGGATATCAGCTTCCTTCCAGCCAATAATTGCAATACCAATGTGGGTTCCTGAGAAGTATGCCAATAAAATTACCAGGAGTCAGTATCTGGAATTGTAGGCAATTTATGTGAGAAAGTTGAATGTAGTTACCACTTGAATCTACATTTGAAATCAGCAAGGAACAGAACACTTAAGCAAAGTCAATGTGTGTGAAGCTGACATAAACATCTATGTATTTATGTATGCAAATTAGTACAAACATTTGATAGGCTTCAAATTATTTTAAACAGCTTTTCCTTTTCTCTGCTGACACTAAAATGTCAGTCTCTAAGCTCTAATGCTTCTCTGTATACCTTAGCTTCCTCATTTATAAAATGAGTTAAAAACTACCCATATCATAGAGTTATTGGGAGGATTAAATAAGTTAGTGCATGGATGGCACTTGAAATAATTCCTGGCACATATTAAGAGCTCAACAAATCTTAGCTGTTATGACCTCATAGAATTATTCTGAGGATAAGGTAAAATAGGATTCATACATTGGGCATACAGTAAATACTTGATAAGTATTCACTACTGTTTTATGGTTTTATATTTTTATCATTCACAGACTTGGTGACATTTATCGTTGAATTAATGAAGTCCCAGATCAACCCATCGAGAGCAGTTCTAGAGAGATAGCTTGTCTGGGTTGACCTTGTGTAACATTTGCCACTGAGATTCGAAGACACAGAGCAAGCAACCGAGCAAGGGTTGCCCACTCCACAAGCTACATTGCAGAAAGCTATTCTGAAAAGAGATTTCTGTCTGGAACATACAGTGTAATCCACCCAAAGGCGATTACAGTGCAATTTATTTTTCTGATGACATTGGTAATTAAAGGACACCAACCAGAAAGGATTCAGAAATCTCTTGAGAAAATCATGAGGATTAAAAGCCATCACAGATCCTCTCCTGTGAACCTCTTCCAAAAATTTCCCCAAAGAGTAAGCACTGACCTGATGCTTTATTGGGGGATCCTTGAAAATTCTAACAAAAAATACTTTATTTAAAAGAATCATAGCTGTTCCTAATGGGCAAAAGCTTTGAAAAGTGAGGTTCATGGAAAACAGCAGGAATATAAACTGAGCGTCTTTGCACCAATTAGTTGATTGAGATTTAGAATAAGGTTCACTGAAAGACCAAGCTCCAACTGGTGATGTACATGGTCTGAGTTAAATAATAAAGAAGCCACTGGGGAAAAACATACAAAAAGTATTATCTCTTCTGTTTTTTGACTCGGGAGTGGAAAGTGAAGCAATGCAATCCACAGAGAAATTAGGAGAATGTGGATGAGTGTGAAGGCAGTCGGCAGGGAGTTGGGGGTGGGCCCAGTTAAAATGGCTTCCCCTTTACCCAAACAGATGTGGAAATTATGGACCCCAAATTGTGACAGCCTGAGGTCCATGACAAATGAAGCAATATGCAACCATGTGACAAATAAGATGAAAAGAATGTTGTTTCAGACCAACCCTTCAAATCTACTGAGCCATAGACGGAGTGTTTGTGATACCAAATACCCCAGCCTTAAAAGATCTAATGTGAAGTTTATTTTATTTTATTTTTTAAATAATGTTTTATGATTACACTATCACAGTTGTCCCAACTTTGCCTCCCTCCACCAAGTATCCCCCACTCTCTGCATCATTGTTCATGTCCATGGGTCATGCATATTAATTCTTTGGCTACTCCATTTCCTATAGTGACTTTACATCCCCATGGCTATTCTGTAACTACCTATTTGTACTTCTTAATCCCTTCACCTTTTAACCCATTCCCTCACTCTCCCCCTTTCTATCTGGCAACAATCAAAACTCTCTTCATCTCCATAATTCTGATTCTGTTCTTATTTGCTTAGTTTGTTTTTTACATTCATTTGTGGATATGTATTTAGTGCCATTTTATTTTTCATGGTTTTGATCTTCTTTTTCTTAAATAAGTTCCTTTAACATTTCATATAATAATGGTTTAGTGATTATGAACTCCTTTAGTTTTTTCTTGTCTGAGAAGCTCTTTATCTTCTTTTTGATTCTATATGATAGCTTTGTTTGGCAGAGCAATCTTGGCTATAAGTTCCTATTTTTCATGATTTTGAATATTTCTTGCCAATCCCTTCTAGCCTGCAAAGTTTCTCTTGAAAAATCAGACCACAGTCTTACAGGAATTCCTTTGTAGGTAACTAATGGCTTTTGTCTTGGTGCTTTTAAGCTTATTTATTTATCTTTAATGTTTGGTATTTAGTAACATTGATGTGTCTTGGAGTGGGCCTCTTTGCATCCATCTTGTTTGGGACTTTCCGTGCTTCCTGTGAGTTTACACTAGCTGCTGGTAATACTGAGCCTGAGACCACTTAGCAAGAGGTATAGGCACTGCTGCTTAATTTATAAGATTTAGGATATTGTGGAGCATAATCTAAGATCAGCCATTCATATGGAAAAGTCATGGTTACAGTTTGGGTGGGTCCATAATTTGGGTGGGGTGGGATCTCAAGGACTCTTTGGGGTGGGGCAAATAGTGTTAGCCAGGTTGATGGAGTCTCAGGTAGGCACCTGCCTGCAAGCTCTGTGGCTTTCTGAAGGGAGGGTGCAGAAAATGGACAATGGCCTCTGTCCGCCTTTCTGTTTGGAAGAAAGCTGTCCCACAACTCTCACATCAATGCCAGACACTTCAGTTTCTTCCCATATAGAATTGGTGCCTTTCAGGCTGCCTACCCTAGTGCTGGAGCTCTGGAGGGAATGAGTCTGTGTAAGTTTATATGGGTTAAGGAGAACTACTTGGGAGTCCAGCAGTCTCTTCCACCAACTCAATCCCCACTGGTTTTTGCAGCCAGCAGTTATGGGGACTGATCTCCCTGGCACTGGAACCCTAGGATGGGAGCCTATTGTGGGGCTGGGACATCTCACTCCTGAGACATTTCTCCTGAATTTTAATCTACCACACATGGATATAGAACCAGCTCATTCCACATCTCCACCCCTCCTACCAGTCTGGATGGATGTGGTTTCTTTAATTCCATAGTCGTCAAACTTGCATTCAGCTCAATTTTTGAGGGTTCTGAGTGATGATTATTCTATATTTTAGTTGTAATTTTGATGTGGTTATGCAAGGAGGCAAGTCATGTTTACTTATGCTGCCATCTTGATCAGAAGTCCTATTTTATTTTTAAAAGAAGCAGCTTTGCATTCTCAGGCTGTGTTTATATGCCTATATAGTTATTCTGGCCATTTTGGATGACATGACTAGTTCATGCAATTGACCCACACGAATAAGAAGTTTACTTGGCAGCCCTGGCTGGCAGCACAGTGGATAAGGTGCCGGCCTGCGAACCCAAGGGTCACAGGTTCGATTCCCAGCCAGGGCAACATAACTAGGTTGCAAGCCAGGTCTCCAGTCAGGTCTGTGGCTGGAGGCAGGTGAAAAGCAACTATACATTGATGTCTCTCTCCCTCTCTGCCTCTCTCACTTCCCCTCTTTCTAAAAATGATAAAATAAAATCTTTTTTTTTTTTTTAAAGTTTACTTGGTGAAACTACTTGGATTTGAGTTGCACACTCCTCTCAGTGTGAAGCAGTGTGGCTAGCCAGCCAGTCAGATGGTCCATCATTCAGGCAGGATATCTACAAGTTTCTTTAGAAGATTCTGCAGAGTACATACAGTCTGGCTTCAGTGGAAACTTAATTTACCAGGGAACCAGCCTGGAGCCACCCTGTCCTGAATACAGAGAACTTGGGGGCTATGCATTCTTATTTTGATATGATCATCAGGTACTTTGATTCCTTCTGGCAGGAAAAGTGAAAGTGAAATTTGTGTGTAACCTCCTTTTGACATAATGAAACATTCCATAAACAGAGAATCTCGGTACCCAATTATAAAGGCCAATTGCTATTTTATTCAGTAAGATGAATAGCTAAGGTCTCATTGATATTGCCCTCTGTAATTTACTTTATCTCATGGGCTCCTCACAATAACTCAATGAGGAAAGTATTTGTTCTAGTCAGGGATCTGTTGGTTGCAGGTTGCAGAAGCACAGTTTAGCCTGAGAAAACAGGAGAATTGGGATTGGGAGGTTATTTTGAGGTTTTAACAGCCTCACGGGCATCTAGGTAAAACTGAACTAACAGGCCTCAGGAGCTGTGTAACCCCTCATTCTCTGCTTCCACCTCTGCCTCCTTTGAGTCAGGTGTCCTCCCTGGTCTGTCCACTTGCAGGAACAAAGTGTGGTACAAAGATGCCTGATTATCAGGGGCTAATGTGAGGTGCATATTGCTAGAGGACAGGGTTCAAGTGAAGCACTATCCCCAAACAATTCTCATACAGTACTACCACCTTCGTTTACCACATAAGGAAACTGAGGCATGAAATAGCAAGTGGCTCTCCACCTTCTGAGAGCATGAGTGTCATATTCAGGCTCAGCTAGGTTGAAATCCTAGCTGAAATCTAGGTTGAAATCACTTGCAGTTGGCTCCGAGGCATTTTATTCCATCACTTTTTGCTTCAACTTACCATCAAAATGAGCTAATGTCAAAGATTTGTTTTTAGAATGAAATGAAATGAGCTAATCTATTTAACCCATTTAATTTAGTGTCTGGAATACAGCAAGATGCAAAAAAAAAAAAAAAAGATAATAGTCTTTGTCTCACTTATGCAACCACATCTGAAGCTGCATCACAACTTACCACTGAATGCACTTGGTCTTTTGCTAACTCTGTGCTGCCACTTCCAAAGCTGCCAACTGCCATGGAGACATGTCTTGGTCCTTTCCAATCCTACCCTGGGCCGGCAGAGCACATTGGCAATTTCCTCAAAGTCTTGTTGACTTCAAATAGCGAATCAGTTCACATATCACTCCCTGCTAATCCCCTAAGAACCATGAATCATTTTTTGTATTTTACTATGTCTTTCTCTGAGGTACCAACTTGTTTTTCCTCTTGTCCCTCCTGTCTCTTTTTCAGCAGCTTCACCTGGAGGCCAGTGACTTGAGTTTGTCATGAAGACAAATTTATCAGAGAAGAAAAGTGCCCCCCACTCCTCCAAGAGGGCTGTTCAACTTCAGATCACTCCATATGAAGAGAAGGAATCCTGAATTTTACTTCTTAGGTATGTTGTCATGGGATTTCTTAGTTGAGGGCAGGGGAGAGTAAAGGCAGGAAATTTATGCCAAAAGGGAAAAATAGGGTAGTATGCAAAGTAAAGAACTACTCCCAAAACAAGCATCAGAATTATGAAGACATACAAACTAGGAAGTGAATAATTGCTTGTCTAAAGATGTCCTCATGTTAGGCATCTCACAAACCTCCACCAGTTATTTGCAAAGTCTGGATATCACCAAGGTACTCAAAAATCTCCTAGATGAGGTACTCACTTTGAAGAGATATATCCCATAATGATGCATTAACAATGGGAACAGAAAAGAGAGGGAAACTCATCTTTGTACTGAGTAGAGCAGAAAATGGAATGGAGTTGCTGTTTAGGAACTAAATCACTAGTTGACCATCATTCAAAAGGAAGGATTTGTACCACTCCTCTGGAGCCATTGAAAGACCAGTCTGGTAAGTGCAAGATCATTAGCACATGGGCTTTGGAACTGAGCTCTACCCCTTATTACATATCCTTGAGCAAGTTTCTTACCCTTGCTAAGTCTCAGTTTTCGCACTTGTTAAAAAAGGAGAGTAATAATAGTACCTACCTCACAGAACTACTACAGAGGTTAAATGCTATAGCTTGCAAAAAGTATTCACTGTTTAGGTATATAGCAAGCACTCAAGAAATGTTAATTATCATCTATAGTGGATAATTTGAAGGGAAAAAAGGGGGGGATTTCTTTGTTACAGTAATTGCTACAAGGATGGTAAACAAGATGTTCTTCCTTAATGAAGAGATGTGATTCATTTATAGATAGCACAATTTGCATGTAGACAACAATGTGATAATATCCTTAAATACAGTTTGTTTCTCTAAGAAGTTTGAATGTCTTACTTTTCATTGATCTTGAACCCCAACCCCTTACTTGTTTTCCCTATCCAATTGCTTAGCAACCTCTCTTGTAGGATTGAGCAGGTATATAACATTTCAATGAAAAATAGGACCAAGTACCACAATCTAAACTAAATATACTATGACCATATTCCAGATTAAACATAAAAATCGTATTTATTTTAAAGTATCTTCTCATGATTTTCTGCAAATCCATATGGTTCTTCCTGCCCCATGCTAACCATGGTAGGCAGCTCGGTGTATTAGTGGAAGGGTGAGAGGTATCTTAGGAAGGGATGGGTCTCTGCTCATTGTTCCAGAGTCCCAGCTTTCATTAATCTTGTGCTTTCCCTTTCCTCCCTTTCAAACCTTAACTAGCTCAACAATGAGAGAGAGGAGAAAGGTGGTAGTCACCAACTCTCCCTGTTGAAAAGGATAGAAAAGGATAGAAGCATTTACTTTTTATGCTTTCAAAAGACATGGCCTTTGTCTCAGTAACTTTTTTCAGCAGCATAATTCATGGGCCTACAACACCCTAAATTTCTATTAGTTACCAACATCCCCCAATTAAGGATAATACTCTGTTTTCTGATAGCAGCCTTCCTACTCTCCACATTACCACCCTATCTGTAACTTTATCATTGCTACTATATTTAAAATCCAATTTTATAGCAATGTAGGGGAAAAAAGAAATAAGCAAGTGTTAGATATTATGACTGACTCAAAAGACCTCAGGCAGGTTTTTCAACGTGAATGTCTGAGGACTTGTCACTTGGACTGCTAGAGCAAGGACTCCAAGATTGTTTTCCGTTCCAGATGAAGTCTTTTCTATGGTATATTCTCTTTATTTCTATGTCCTTTTCTCCTATTGTCCTCCTGAATACTAAACTTGGGATCAGAAGACCCCCTCAAAATTTACCCCAGATATAGTTTCTAGCCTTTTTGGTGTTTGGCCTTTAGCAAATCACTTTACCACTCTGAGCATCTATTTTTCAGTATGTCCAATGAGGTAGCTGTATTAGGTAAGTGCCAAAGTCCTTTTCACCTCCAAAATTAATACCTGTATACATCCAAGAGGGGCAGTCACTTCTGGATAGAATGTAGAAAATCACAGCAGGCTAAAATTCACACTGTGGCAAGAAGGAAAAAAACAGGCATATTGCAAATATCATTAAAAAACACTGAAGAGCTATGCATGCAAAGAGAACTAGGTAAACTAAAATTTCTAAGTGTTTGTATAATCACCAGTAGTTTGATTCCTGAGGAGCATTTCCCCACTGTGGATGTAGGCTGAGGAGTGGATTTGGGTCAAGCAGGACTCTACCGGGTTAAAGAAAGACCAAAATAATTTTAGGTAAATGTGTGGGACTGGAATGATAGATTAGAAAACCAAAAAGTGCAAAATACAAGATCCATTGCTTTATAGTCTAGGGTGGGGGCTGAAACAGAAAGAGACTAAAAACTCTTGTAGTTTTCTGTGCCTGAGAGACAAAGTCCTACTAGAAATACGGGTTTGGGATTAATGCACAACAGTTCTCCCTCTCAAACTATGTGCCAGGTTTTGAACTTGTGTGTAATGGAAATGTAAGATGGAAGCTCAAAACCTCTGAAGAGCCCTGGCTGGTGGCTCAGTGGAATGGTGGCAGCCTGCAAACCCAAAGGTTGCTGGTTCAATTTCCAGTCAGGGCACATAACCAGGTTGCAAGCCAGGTCTCCAGCCAGGTCCGTAACTGGAGGCAGGTGAAAGGCAACCAACCATTCATTGATGTCTCTCTCCCTTTCTTCCTCCCTCCTTGCCCTTCTCTCTAGAAATAATGAATAAAATCTTAATTAAAAAAAAAAAAAAAGAAAGAAAGCCTCTGAAGAACAAAATGTTTATAATGAAGGAGACAGGGAGCTGCTACTGCTAAGCTCCCTATCAAAAGCTTAAAAGTGCTCTCTGCAAAGAACAGAGACAAACTAGAGCTAAATTGAGACTTAGTAAGAATCAACCCAAGCTCACACCCAGCTCAACTCTGCCTGTCTGCCTGTTAGAGAAAGTAAAGGAATATTTACAGGTAGATATTTTCATCTGACCATTCTGGTTTTTGTTTGTTTATTTGTTTTATTTGGATTTTTAAAAATACCCATACCCATAATACAATTCAAAATTACTAACATGAAAAAAATCAAACAATAGTAGACCCAGTTAATTTAAATATGATAATTAACAGAGAAGAATTATAAAATAAAAATTACTATATTAAGAAAATAGAGAAAATAGAAAATGGATTAAACATTAAGAATTTAACAGAAAATTTAATTTGCTAAAAGATATAAGATGGGCATTATAGAATTGAAAACTGTAAAAAATGTAACATTGTAACTTAAATACTCATTGGATGAGCTTATTAGCATGGGGAGCACAGTATCATGGGGAGCAAAGATAAGATCACTTTTTTAAGCCCAAAATGAAACACAAAAGAGAAAAAAAAAGAGTGGAAAGAATAAAACAGAAGGCACATGTGGGACGTAGTCAAGAAATCCAATATATGTGTAATTAAGTTCCAGATGGAGAGAAGTAAGGGATGGGACAAGAGCAATTATTATAGAGATAACAACTGAGAATTTTCCCAAATTTATCAAAGATATCAACCCACATATCCAAGCATAAGAAACACTAAAAAGAATACAAACAATTAAAACCACATCTAGGAACATCATCTTCAAAGTATTGACAATTAAAGACACAGAAAGAAAAAACCTCATTGTCTTCAGAGCTACAAAACTGATAGCTAATGTTTCAGTAGAAACTAAGGAAGCCAGAAGATAATGCTTTAGCATCTTTAAAGAGCTGAAATAAAAATAGCATACCAAGTGAAATTATATCCAAGTGAAAATATACTTCAAAAGATAAGCCAAAATAAAGATATTTTCTAACAACAACAAAACCCTTGATAGCCTGGCTGGTGGCACAGTGGATAGGCACCAGCCTGTGAACCCAAAGGTGGCTGGTTTGATTCCCAGCCAGGGCACATAACCAGGTTACAAGCCAGGTCTCCAGCCAGACCTGTAGCTAGCTGGAGGCAGGTGAAAGGCACCCATACATTGATATTTCTCTCCCTGTCTGCCTCTCTCCCTTCCGCTCTCTCTGAAAAATAATAAATAAAATCCTTTTAAAATAAATAAATAAAATTTAAAAACAAACAAACAAAAAACCTTTGACAGAGTTCATCTCCAGAATATGGCACTATAAAATTTACTGAAAGAAAATTGTTCTGGCTAAAGAAAAATATTCCCAGATGGAAATACTAAAATTCTGAAGGAATAAAGAGTACTATAAAGGATAAATATGTGTATAAATATTTAAAATATTGACCTTTTAAAATAAAAATAATTTGTGTATTGAGAAGCTAGAAAGCCATATTGATTCTCTAGGGTAAAAGCTAAAAGAAAATAAAAATGTATAACAAAAAACTAGTAGAAGGGAAAAACAGAATATAAATACATCAAAGGTAGGTAGTGAAAGAATAATAAATTTTAAAAAGAAATGAAAAAATAAGTACAGAGAATTAAACCAATCATTTCAGAAATTATATACATAAATGCACTAAACACTCTAACAACAACAACAAAAATAGAATGATTTTTTTTTTTTTTTTTAGAACAAGGAATTCAGACTTCCAGTCAAGATGAAGGCATGGGTAAACAGAGCTCACCTCCTTGTACAACCACATCAAAATTACTACTAAAGCCCCAGCTGGTATGGCTCAGTGGGTTGAGTGTCCACTTAGGAACCAAAGGGTCGCTGGTTTGATGCCCAGCCAGGCACATGCCTGGGTTGAGGGTCAAGACCTCAGTTTGGTGCACAATAGACAACCGCACAATGATATTTCTCTCCCTCTCCTTCTCCCTCCCTTACCTTTTCTCTAAAAATAAAATTTTTAATCTTTTTCAAAAATTACAATTAAACTTTAGAATAGCCATTACCCAGAACCATCAGGAACTGAGTTGAATGGAAGTCTGACAACTATAGAATTAAAGACACCACATCCATTGAGACTAGTAGAGAGGGTGGAGACTCACAGTTGTGGGATGGGCTGGTTCCACACCCCTGTGTGGTGGATAAAAGTTTGGGAGGGATATCTTTAGAGCAAGGAGTCCCGGCCAGAATGCAGGCCCTCAGCCCAGGGTTCCAGGGCTAGGTAGATAAGCCCTCATAATGGCTGGCTACAAAAGCCAGTGGAAATTGAGACAATGAAAGAAACTGCTGGAGTTCCAAGCAATTCCTCTTAAAGAACCTGCACACAGACCTGCACAGATTCACTCCCTTTGAGCTCCAGCACTGGGGTAGCAAATTGAAAGGCACCAGCGGCATACAGGGAAGAATTGGAGAGTGTGGCATCGAGGTGAGATATGGGGGACAGATTTCTCCCAGAGAGAATGGTGAGCCTAGGCCATAGCTCTATTTTAGAACCCTCTCCTAACAGAGCCACAGAGCCTGTAGGCAGGTGCCATATCTGAGACTACATCAACCTCGCCAACACTGTTTGCCATACCCTGGAAATTCCCTGAGGCTCTGTTCCACCCAATTTATGGGCTCAACAAAGCTGTTAACAGTGGGTTTTCTGTATGAATGGTTGGTCTTGGCTCATGCTTCACAAGTTCCTTAATTCTCTCAAACAAGCAAAAACCAGCCTCAGCAAACCTCTAGCAACCCACCTCCTCTACCACCCATCCCTCTTACTAAGTGGCCCCAGTCCTGGCACTAGCAGCAACAAGCCTGGGTTCATAGCTCTACTTTACCTGGGAACCTCCAAGCCCAGCACAAGTAGCAGCCATCTGCAGATTGCTTTATAGCTCTCGCAGGGTGGCCCCTGACAAAACACAAATAGGGGCTCACCTTGGCCTGCACCACCTGGGAAACCCCAGAGCCTACACACCACTGAACAGCTATAGACCTCATCAGAACATCACCACCCTGCCTCTGCACCGCTGATCCTCCATGGAAGGTGGAGGTTGGGCCCTGGCTGGTAGCACAGTGGATAAGGCGCCGGTCTGTGAACCCAAGGGCCGCAGGTTCGATTCCCCAGCCAGGGCACATAACCAGGTTGCAAACCAGTCAGGTCTGTGGCTGAAGGCAGGTGAAACGCAACCATACATTGATGTCTCTCCCTCTCTCTGCCTCTTTCCCTTCCCCTCTTTCTAAAAATAATGAAATAAAATCTTTGGGGGGAAAAAAAAGAAAGTGGAGGTTGGTGGTCAGTGGTCACAGCTAGTCCTTGCAGCTGACTGGCTTGGGTAAATCCCTCCCATTGATCTGCCAACAATAATCAAAGTTCAACTACAAGAAAAGGGTATACTAAGCCCACACAAAGGACACATGTCGAGTACCCAGCTTGGGTGATAGGGGAGGCTGTGCCACTGGACCCTACAGGACACCTATTACATTAGGCTACACTACCAAGACATGGACTCATAGCAGCTCTACCTAATACATAGAAATAAACACAGTGAGGCTGCCAAAATGAGAACACAATAAAACATGGTCCAAATGAACGAACAGGTCAAAACTCTGGGAAAAAGAACTAAACAAAATGGAGATAAGCAATCTCTCAGATGCAGAGTTCTAAACAATAATTATAAGGATGCTCAGGAAACTTAGAACTCAGCAGCATAAAAAAGGTACAGTCATAAATGAAGGATAAACTAATTGAAATGAAGGAAAAAATTAGAGGGAAACAACAATAGAGTGGGTGAAGCTGAGAACCAAATCAATGATTTGGAACATAAGGAAGCGAAAAACAACCAATTAGAACAACAAGAAGAGAAAGGAATCCAAAAAAATGAAGATACTATAAACAACCTCTGGGACAATTTCAAGCTTTTCAACATTCATCACAAGGTTGCTAGAAGGAGAAGATCAAGAAATTGGAAATCTATTTGAAAAAATAATGAAAGAAAAATTCCCTAATTTAGTGAAGGAAATAGACATGCAAGTGCAGGAGGCACAGAGAGTCCCAAACAAGATAGATGCAAAGAGGCCCACTTCAAGACACATCATAATTAAAATGCCAAATATTAAAGATAAAGAGAAAACCTTAAAAGCAGTAAGAGAAAAGAAATCACTTACCTACAGGGCAGTTCCCATAAGACTGTCAGTTAATTTCTCAAAAGAAACTGCAGGATAGAAGGGATTGGCAAGAATTACTTAAGTCATGAAAAGCAGGGAGCTAGCTACAGCCAAGATTGCTCTACTCAGCAAAGCTATCATTTAGAATTGAAAGGCAGTTAGTTACAGAGCTTCCCAGGGGTGACTCTTTTAAGAGCCTCTTCCACTTTTCACTCCCCTGTTTCCCAATTCCCCCAATAAACTCATGGCTTGATTCCAAAAAAATTTAAAAAGCTTCTCAGATAAGAAAAAACTTAAGGTTTTCATCATCACCAAACCATTATTATATGAAATGTTAAAGAGACTTATTTAAGAAAAAGAAGATCAAAACCATGAACAATAAAATGGCAATAAGTACATATTTGTCAACAATTGAATCTAAAACACAAACTAAGCAAATGAGAACAGAGATAGAATCATGGATATGAAGAGGGTTTTGATGGTTGCCAGAAGGGAGGAGGGTTTGGAGGAATGGGAACAAAGGTGAAGGATTACGAAGTACAATTTGGTAGTTACAGAACAGCCATGGGGATGTAAAGTACAGCATAGGAAATGGAGTAACTGAAGAGTTTATATGCATGACCCATGGACATGAACAACGATGCAGGGATTGCTTGAGGGAGTGCAGGATGCTGGGTGGAGGGGTGCAAAAGGGAAAAATTGGAAGAACTGCAGTAGCATAATCAATAACATAATTTAGAAAAACACAAAGCTCCATTATAAGCTCTTTATAATAATAACACTTTAGGGTTTAGCACACTTATCTGGAAGGCAGAAAGACGTGGGTTTTTCAGATGAAGATCTCTGGGTTTAAATTCTAACTTCTGATTATGAACGGTTTGAACTTAGGTTAGTTGTAAAACTCCAGGGAATCTCAATTCCCATATCTATAATCAAAGATCAATAATACCTATCTGATAGTGTTTGTGTGAAATAAAATTAATGAGAAAAGTTAGGGCAGTGACTAGAAGACCCTCAGTTGAAGACAAGTATTGTCACTCTCATCACTTCTCGCTATCCTAGTTTCTCTTAGGGAGGTACTCTATCATTGTGGTTAAGGGCTGCTTGACTTTTAATTCCACCTCTATCGGTTATTAGCCAATATGACCTTGTGTAAATATTCAAATTCCCTACACCCTGACTTTCACGCCTGTAAAATGAATACTCTCAGAATTGTGAAAATAAAATGAGGTCATCTGTTAAGGCACTTAGCACAGTATATGGGACACAATGAGTACTCTCAACATAGTAGCCAGAGTGACTATTAAGGCATGTCAGATAATGCCAATCCTTTGATCAAAAGCTTCTAGTATCTTCCCATTCCACATAGAGTAAAAGTCAAAATCTTTACAATCACCTGCAAAGTCCCTTAAGATCCATCAGATCTCTGAACTCATCTACTATTTACCCCCTTGCTCACTCCACTTACTCTAGACACACCGGTCTCTTTATTCTTTCTAGGAAAAGTCAGTTATGCTATTGTCTATTGTCATTGTGATCATAAAGTTGTCCTAGACAGTTCTTCCCTTTGCATTCACCACCTTGCCTCTCAGATCAGCATCATTTGCTCCTTTATTGCTATTGGGTCTTCCTCAAATGGGCTATTCAGTGATCACATTACAGGACTACCCTTTGTGAAATTGCACCTCACTGCCCCACCCCACCCCACTTCTCTATCTTACCTCTTTGGTTTATTTTTCTCCTTAACAAAAATCATTATCTGACATTCTCTTCTATACGAATGGTTATTAATTATTGTATGCCTTCCCCCATTACAGTGGAAGCCCCTAATGGAGGCACTTTGTCTTTGGCCAGTTAGTACTTCAATCCCAGCACCTACACAACTACCTCTTACATAGTAGGCACTCAAGAAATATTTATTAAATGAAAGAATTTAAAAGTTAGTCACCATTATTATTACTTATTTGATTATTTCCTCTTCCTCCTCATTCTTTAGCAATCTTCAGAGGTATCATGCCTGCCATACCTGAACTCAAGATATAGCCCAGCTTAGCCATCACTCCTTTCTGAAATTCTCCCTTGTTCCTCCATGTCAGTTCCTCCTGTTTTGTCTTCTCACAGCACTGATTTTTGTTGTGTGATCCTATGGTTTAAATCTGTCTTTTCAACTAGACCCATGTTGGTAGAGACCTCATGAATTTTTCCTTACCTCTTCCAACATTTAGTATAGTGCTTGGCACATAAAATACACTCAATAAATAATAAATATATGAATAAGCAGAATGGTCCTTTGATTTATTTTGCCTGTTATAAAACTAATTTTGCACACTCCTTGACCCTTCTTGCTGCGTTATGTTTAGTGTTTGTTTAGGATTGATAAGCTTGGGCCTTTCATGTGCCATTTCCTCGCTGATGCCGAACTGTATAGTTTAAGCTAAGCTGTGTTCTGGTGGTTATTCACAAATATTTCCCGTTGTTTTGTATTCAGAATAAATGATGAAAGAGCAATAGGTTGTTGGTTAGCAAAAGTCCATTTAAAATTGCTCAGGTCTGTTAAAGTATCTAATTAACAGCATATATTAAAATTTCACAATATGGAGGATCCTGGAAATCAGTTTAGGAAGAAACAGAACAAAGCAAAGATAGACACATTTTTCTTTATCGGGATGGGGAGGTTATGGCAACTGTAGTGTAGGCAAGAAGAAGGAATGATCATTCACTGGGAATCTGCCATATGCCAGTCTCCATTCAAACTATTCATACTTTGAATTAATGATCCCATTTAACCCAAACCACAAATGTGGTTGTGAAGGGAGGTGAATGTGGGCATATGTGTGCATGGTTTTATGTGTGCATATTTGTGAATGTTTGAAATCCTGCCTCTAATCCTGCCTCTGCTTCATATTAGTTGTGCAAGCATAAGCAGGTCAATTAGTGTCCCTAAGCTTTGGTTCCTATATTTATAAGTGTAGATCAAAAGCCCATCTCGCAGAGCTGGTGTTAGAATCAAATAAAATCATGGATATGAATGTTCTCTGACAATATTGAAAATAAATGTGTGTGTGGTGTTATAAGAATCAAAATAACAATCTATCCCTTTGGACATCATAATACTTTTACATCTTTCCTGGTAAAGCTAGATCTAGGATAAAGTCATTTTGTATAAGCTCATTACCTAATCACTTCCTGCAGTTTAATCCAATAAATATACGAAATACCTGTATATAACCATAGTGAATAAAATGAAGTAAATGTGATACTGCCTCAGGGAGTTCACACTTGAGAAGAGGAAGTGCAAAGTCTAAAAATAACTACAGAATTTAAGGCAGAATATGCATAGTGCTAGAGATACTAGGAAATAACACTTAATAATTTATACAATAAATATATATTGAATACCAACTATTGGCCAGGCACTGTTCTGGAATCCAGAGAAATAGTAGTGAACAAGAAGATAAGGAACCTGCATTCATGGGGCTTACATTCTAAAGTGAGAAAAGAGAGAGTAAACTCAATAGGATGAATAAGCAAGCCAATTTTAGTCAACTGCTAAGTGGAAAAGAAAATGGAGTACTGTGATAATGAGTTCTGGAGGGGCAGGAAGTGGTCAGCCAAGGCCTCTGAAATCTGAGCTCAGGCTGGAATGATAAGAACAAGGAGCTTTGAGAAGATCTCTTGAAAGAGGGCTCCTCAGAGAGTGCATGGCAAACGCTAAGAATTTGTGGGATGAGACATAGAAAGAAGATGCATGAAAGTGTGCTATGACCAAAGTCAGAAGTTGAGACGAGATGAGAGCAAAGTGGCTAGGGGCCAGATCACACCACATTTTGGTTATGGGGAAGAATTTGGGGTCTAATTGAGGTGCAAGGGGAAGCCAACAAAGGTTTTAGAAAGACAAGAGACATGATCTGATTAACATTATGAAAGAGCAGTCTGGTTGCTATGTGGAGCACGAATAGACTGCGTGGGGAGAAAGTGGATCCAGGAACACCAGACAGGATGCTATTTTTGTAATCCAGGTGAAGGATAATGAGTGGTAACTTGTAACTAAGCTAGAAGCCACATAGATGGGAGAAAAGGACAAAGGTAGGAGATATTTTGGAGGTATGCCAACAAGAATTTGAAAAGGAAGAAAAAAGTTTGTTTCTAAATGAAGAACACTTCAGCTTCCATCTTTAGTTCAAAATCCTTTTATGTCAACTGATAATAAATTCATTCTATAAATATGTTTAAGCTCATTAAAATTCTTTGTCTATTTAAAACTTTTCTATGGTAAATATAGTACATGCTTATTAAGTAGTTTTAAAATAAAGAAAAGCAAAAATTAAGAAAATGTATACATATAGTATATAGTACAAAATATGCAATATATATTGGTAAGTATATATACTAATATACTAATACTAATATATATTGGTAAGTGATTTTATATATATATATAACTGGAATACCAATTTTCCCCCAGAAATATGATTTGATCTTGTCTTTTCAAGGACGTGGTACTATATCAGATTTTTTCCCTTTTTTTCTGCAGCATCTTTCAAAAACTGAACTGAAAACAATTTAACAACTCCAACACAAATGCTAAGTGTGACCTTTCTTCATATATGGAAGGTGACTTCCACCCATTGGGGCAAATGGACCTGGGAGTGCCCAGATATCCCAGTATGTCAGGGGCTGGATGGAGGTGTATCTGCCTCACCAAGCCCTTAAATGTAAGGCAGTAAAATTGCTGTGAATCCATTTTCAGCCTTACTTGAACGGGGGAGAAGAGGGGTTGTAGCTATTTACAGCAACAATTGTCTGAGCAAGCACTGAGTAATGCAGTCCCTTGGGAAAGCTAGGCTGGAAACCTTTGTCAGCAGGCAGTCCATGTGCGCTCCGCCTCTACAGGAGGGCCGAATATTTTCCCCTTTTTGGGCCTTTTTTGTTCAAAGACTAAGGATTCCTTCGAGATAAGGAACGGGCGGGAGCGGGTCCTTGGGTGTCACGCCCAGGAAAGGGTCCTGTAGAGGGCAGCGCCACCACTAACTGCAGGAGTGTCTCCTCCCTCTCCGTCCCAGTGCGCGTAGGAGGCTGGACGAAGTCCCCTGCGAGCCAACGAGGCTGTAATGTGGCATGTGGCATGTGGCATGTGGCTGGCACCAGCTGCTAGCAGCAGCATCTCCCCTGCCGCGCGCAATAATGGATCTTTGCATCCTAAAAGAGGAAGATAATGCCCGGTTTAGCTTATAAATAGATGGTTGTACGCTCTGCCTGCGAAGCATTGATGGAGGGAGCCAAGCTGACTATTGATCTAATTTTAACTTACATTTCAGCGCATACCTTCTCAGCCTGCCCGTCCTTGTTCCACAGAGCGCAGGGCACAACTGTCTCCGGTGGCCGCGAGAGGGCGGGCCACTGGTATTCCTGCCCACCCTACCTGTCTGGCCACTGTTTATGCAGGCAAGCAACGCCTGCCTTTGTGGGTTTTGAAAAATAGGAGTTTGATTTTCCTGCACCGGGGTAACCTCGTTTCTCATGAAAATCAGAGGAAAGCAGGGAATTGGAGGCCAGTCAATCTGGGAAAATAAAGCTTGCCTTTTTGCCTCCTCCCACTCCACCTCGTACAGAGCACTGCGGGTGTACTTCTCATTTAAAAACCTCGTCGCTGAAGCTGGGAAGTGGGGGAGGGTTGTAGGAGTGGAATGTTAAGTTCTTCTTCATACCCTGGCACTGGGTGTGCTGAGGCTTGTTTAGAAGGTTATTATCACCTACTCTTTGCCTACAGGGGCTCTCTCTATTGAGCTGTTACCAAATGCCAGTGTAGCCTCCTGCCCTAGGAAAAGGTAACCTGACTTTAAAGATTAGCTATTCCTAAATATGATTCATCTCACCAAGGTTTAAGAGATGGCCATCGGCAATGATACTCTGTTGGCTTGTAAATTTAACATCTGTTTACGACTTCAAATGAATAGGGTCAGTAATTAAAGCCTATCACAGTTGTTCACCACCTTTTGGGACCATGAGGTATAGGGGAGAGCACATGTGGTGGGAAGGCAGACAGAAGACAAAGAAAGATGCCTCCTAAGTCACTCCCTAGCATAGCATTTGGACTTCCTTCTGGGTTTGAGTGAAACATCTTATTAAATACAATCTAATGTTCATAAGCATTTGCTATGTGTCAGACTTGTACTAAACATTTCACACTGGTTACCTCCTTAAA
This sequence comes from Noctilio leporinus, assembly GCA_004026585.1. Classification (NCBI taxonomy): domain Eukaryota; kingdom Metazoa; phylum Chordata; class Mammalia; order Chiroptera; family Noctilionidae; genus Noctilio; species Noctilio leporinus. Next base: position 94,058 of record PVIW01001899.1, on the reverse strand, counting down.
TCTTTAAGATAACCTATATGTAAAGTTCCGTGATTTCCCACATTTTAGAGTTGAAGAAATTGAGGCTGAGTTACTTATGCAAAGTCAGGTAGCGAAAGGGGCAGAACCAAATGCAGGCCTTAGTAGTGAGTGACCCTAAGCCCTTGCTGTTAATCTCCATGTTATATCTTGAAAATGATACACTCTGGACAAAGCCTTTAACTTTACGCATCCCTAAGCAATGGATGGCAACTTTCTAATCAGACCTGCTTAGGCCAAAACCAAAAAGGTCTTTGTAGGGAGATCCCTTGAAAGAGTGAAAAATGTACCAAAAAAAATTATCTTCCGCAGCTTCTAAGATGGAAATAAAAGGATCAGAGGAAGGGAACTTTTACTAAAGGGCTCTCACTTGGCCAATCATTCAACAAATATTTGCCACTGTGGTGGGCACTGGGATACTGTGTTGGAGAAAATAGACATGGCCTCTCCCCTCATGAAACCTCATGAGGGAGAGCTAATAGGTGAGCAACGAAAGACATAATTATTGTTGCCTCCACAGTCAAAAAGGTAAGTATTAATATTGTTGTGAGTAAAATAGGTTAAGAAAACAACTAATCAGTAGTATATGCACTTGCTTGTGTTATTAAACTTGGAGTCTGTGGAACCTGAAGAAACCATCCAGGAGCAGCTGTCAGCTTCTATAGCATTGCCAGAACAAGTCAGCAGCACTGTAATTTATAGTCCCACAGAGGTGGAAAATCATGGAAAGGATCCCATTACACCTCAAAGGAAACTAAAGGCTCAGAGAGATGAAGCAATTTGTCCAAGATCACACAGCAAATCTGCAAGTGAACAGAAGAAAAAAAGAAAAAAATAGGTCTTCTAGGTTTTTCCTATGCCACTCTTTCCTTCAGGGGGTAAGGCACACACGCCTTCGTCTTCATGAGAAGAGGTTGCTAGACTGTTATTGCGCTAGCAATACACCTTTATCCAAACTCTGTGAGAAATGCAAGCCTCTCATGTTTCCCCAGCATTTTGTCATTCTCCAGGTCAAGAACCTTGACTTCTCTTAGCATATTTTGGCTTTTGCCCAGGCAGTGCTTCCCGGGGTACCCAGCTCCTGGGAACAGATCACTTTTTCCCAAGTCAGAAGGGGTGGGTGGATTTTTTCCCTCAAGGCCCGCAGGGTGCATTCTTGACCTTGTGGGAGGCTCCCAATTATAAAGGAATTGTTGATTAACTGCTATGCACAGACTCTTGCCCTCCTGAGCTCTTTTACGTCAGTGAAGTAAATGCTAACAGCTCCTTTCCTCACTGCCCATTCTATTTTCTTGCCTTCCTTTCTTTGGAAAAGTTATAATTAGACTAGAACTGAAGCACTTCACCTTTAGAGTAGTGGCAATCTTTGTTTCTTTTTCCTAATATATGTAGAAACATGAGATGTAATCAATTGTCCACCCACTTTGACTTATTAAGAGTATAAGTATAGCCCTGGCTGGTGTGGCTCAGTGGACTGAGCATCAGCCTGTGAACCAAAGGGTCATGGGTCCGATTCCCAGACAGGGCACATGCCTGGGCCAGGTCCCCAGTTAGGGGAGCATGAGAGGCAACCACACATTGATGCGTCTCTCCCTCTCTCTCTCTCCCTTCCCCTCTCTCTAAAAATAAATAAATAAATGTAAAAAAAGAGAATAAGTATAGCTAAAATTTCCTACTACCAAGATAAAACAAGAAAGATGAAAATAGTTTAAATCCACTTATCTATCACACCATTTTGAAACAAAGTTTTCTACAGCTGATTATTGGAGGTATTTAATCATTATGTGTCTTGGGTGTCAAGTATAAACAGTTCTGTCTGCTCAAATTCACTAATTCCTTTTAATCTCTACAAGTGAGAAAATTTGCGTGTGTGTGTAAACCCTGCTTTTCACTTTTGTTAAGATATAATTGACATACAGCACTGTATAAGTTTAAGGTAAACAGCGTATAATTTCAAGCAGTAAATATTATTGCTCTCAATTACATAGCAGTTTTGAAATATTTATTACAATTTCCAGAATTACCACAGACTCTCCTATTAGAAGGACCAGTGTTTTCTAAAGAAGGGTACATTCCATACCATAGTTTATAGAAAAGCACCTGAGGGCATTCATCAGCTGAGATGGACATTTATGCAAGAAAAACAGCCATAATGCTTTTTAAATAAACAACTAGGTAAAATAATGGCATAAGGAAATAGCTATGAATTATTCTATAATACAGAATTGAATCAGAGGACTGCACACAATTTAATCAAATCACTTAAAGGCTAAAAGCTGCCTAGTCATTCAGTCACAGTTCTTTTACAAAATTCTTCCCATATTGACTAATGTATCTATGTGACTTTTATTAAGAAAAATAGTAAAATAAAATTAAAGAAAACTTATCCTATCTAATAAAGACATCTCACCAGCCTGCCAACCCAAAAGTCACTGGTTCGATTCCCAGCCAGGGTACATAACCAGGCTGCAAGCCAGATCTCCAGCCAGGTCCATACTGGAAGCAGGTGAAACGCAACCACACGTTGATGTCTCTCTCTCTCTCTCTCTCTGCCTCTCTTCCTTCCCCTCTCTCTAAAAATAATGAGGGGAAGGGAGAGAGGCAGAGAGGGAGAGAAACATCATTGTATGGTTGCGTTTCACCTGCCTCCAGACACAGACCTGACTGGAGACCTGGTTTGCAACCTGGTTATGTGCCCTGGCTGGGGAATTGAATCTTCGACCTTTGGGTTCGCAGGCTGGCGCCTTATCCACTGTGCTACCAGCCAGGGCTGAAAAAAAAAAATCTTAAAAAAAAAAAAAAAAATACACCTCAGAATTAGAGGACTGTTGCAGGTGGAGAGGATGGTCCTTTGATGTTTCTCCAGCAAAAGTCATTTTGAGCAGATGCTTGCAAAAGCGGTGAGGACTGGCCATAGAAATGAAAGGAGGAGCTGGAGAGCTGGGAATACTGTTGATTAGGCTGCTCTTAAAAAGGAAAACGTTTATTCTTTGAACAATAATGGCGATTTCTGATTCACACACCAAGACACACACTGAAGTGACACAGCTTTGAATTGTTTCTCCAGTAGAGTCTAGGCTTGTGCTGCCCCTGAATGTAGGCATTATGTTCAAGGACATCTATCTGAGACTAGGCCTCCAGATTATAACTATGAAATGCAATGAGTTAACTGTCCTAGTTAGATTTAGTCCATGGCTCTGACCTCATTAGCAGTGAGCGTAAGTGCTCATCAGCAAACAAAAGCATCCACAACCTGAGCTGCAAAAGTAACAAAGGAAAAAAGGCAACTCATAAGGCTGTGAGAGCAGACCTTGCCCAACCAGTGAGTGGGCCAGGGGTGGCAGTCTCCTTCCGGAAGTGATTAACAAATGAACTAAGAACACCTCTCTGAATAAACAAATACAGAAGCATTTTCTCCCTGCCATTCGTGCTGTTTATCTGGCCTTGGCAAATTGTTCATTGATAAGAAAACATGTTTCCCTGTTGTGCACCCATATCATGGGGAGCAGATAGAGAATTGAATTTGGCTTCTTGATGCTAATTAAAGAAAGAAGAAAGAACATGTTTAAAACATTTTTTCTAAAAAAATAAAAAATAAAACAAAACATTTTTCCTATTGTTTTCAGGCAAATACAGCTTTTCCACTCTTCAGTGATTCTAATGGTCACCTCCCGCCGTTTATTTCTTCAGTTTGGAGCTGTGGCTTCAATGCTTTTCTTGAACAAATCTTATAGACCTGTCCTGTGCCACCCACGGCCCACGCCAGGGTGCGGTGGAGGGGAGGGCAGAAACAAGGTGAGCTGCAGGCTGTTCCCCTTCCTCTGTTGCTCTGTCTCTTTCCAAAAGTGCATTGGACAAGGATAATCTTACTTTCACTCCAGTTTACATGAAAAGCACCTCATCTGCAACTTTCAGAACATTTTTAGTTGTAACAAAATGCCTATGACAACTCCACAACTGACTGAGACACTATGCCAAAGCACTGTACTTGGGAATTAAAACTGTAATGTATTCCCATTTTCAAGATGAAGTGAGGAACAAAGTCTATAGAATTTTCCCACAGAGATCCCCAAGACCCACCAAGTACCATATCTCACATTTAGAGCAAAGGTTTCTCTATGAGTCAGTGTATTACCTGTAAGAGAGAAAATTAACTTGTTAAGATCTGATGAAAATAAAAAGAAATGCAATGTACAGAAATAAACAGTCTAGGTTATGAAGGTATATATTAACATGGAGAAACTACATTGATCAAAGCACTAAACATTTTTTAATCCTCACCTAAGATATGTTTATTGATGAGAGAGAGATAGAGGGATGTGAGAGAGAAGCATCAATTGGTTGCCTCCCGTAAGCACTCCAACCTGGGATCTAACAGCAAAGTTTTTGGTGTAAGGGATGACACTCCAACCAACTGAGCCCCAGCCAACTGGCCAGAGCAAGGCACTACACTTTTAATGAAAGTTCTCTCTTCTTTACAATGGTGAGAATAATAATGCTTACCTCATGAGGCTGCTGTAAGGCAGGTTAACTACATTACTATTACTAGTCATCTATTATTAATATGGACACAGCCATTTTTGTGATTAAACTGAAGAAAAAGTTCAGCATTGATCATTTTATTAGCACTAAATCCACCTTTCCTATGACATGACAATGGAAGGGAGATGAGTTTATGACCATTCTTTTAGCCAGTTCTGACCATTGTTGAGCCAGAGTAGAGGTATAAAGAAGTAGAAAATTAGCCTTTAAAAAAATGTTGATTTCTGGTAGAAGTGTAAATTGGGACAAACCTTCTAAAGGGTGTTAAAAACCTTAAAATGTGAATACCCTATGTCTCAGCAATCCCTTAACTGTGAATTTGTCTTATGAAAATAATCAGAAATGTGTGAAAAGATATACGTGTAAGGTTTTTCATCAAATTTATTTATAACACTGAAAAACTGGAAGAGCCTTAATGTCCAACAATAAGCTGCTAGTTAAGTAAAATATGTACATTTCTATGATAGAATGCTACATAGACATTAAAAATTATGTTGGAGAAGACTATCTAGTGACATGGACAAATGTTCCTGATATGTAGCCCAGTGAAAATGGCAGGTTACAAAACAGTATATTATAAAAATATGATTCATATATAAATGTAACAGTTGGCCCGAGGTATACCAATGCAAATATTTTTTAAGCAAAGCCTGCTATAGTCTCAAAACTTCTTTGAATTTTTCTATCTACCCAGAGCATACATATTTTGGGATTTATGGTTGTTTAAACCTTTGTCTGGTATGCTGATTTTGTAATCCAATCTGGTTATTAAAGTCTTAGGTTCTTTCTGTTGAATATTCTGTCAAAATTCAATATTATTACCTGTCGCTATTCATAGTGCTAAGCTTTCTCTTTCTGAACTAATACAGTCTCCTCCACCTTCACAAACTCCAAGCATAGCAGGGAAGAAAGAGAAACCGTCTCCTCTGCCTGCCTGAGAGGATCAGCAGTGGGAGGAAGATCTTGTCCTGAGCTGGTGGCACTTTATCCCCTTGGCACCTGCTGCGATGGAATCTCCACGTAAGCTCTATGCATGGTTTCCCAAGACCACATTTGGTTCACCTGGCCTGCTCACAGAGCATTCCTTCACAGTAGAGGAACAGCTGGGTGTCCTTCTGGCGCGCACCCAGTGGGTTCTACACCTATTTGGTAGCATGTACCCTTGATATGCTAATCTCTGTGCTCACATTAGACATTGCATTCTTCTGAGAATCCTAGAGAACTGAGAAAGGCATGTCACCTTCCTCCTCTCTTTCAGACACACTCCAAGATCTCTTTCAGCCCGGCTAGCATTGGTTAGTCCATCCATCTTTCTGACTTCTGAAATCACCTGATAAGCAGAAACCCTCAATCTTAAAAGCTCTCTTACTCTTTGGGGTGGGGTTGGGGTTGGGGGGTGAGCACATTATGGATGAGATGGGATGGTGGAAGGATCATGGAGCAGAAGACAGCTTGTCGTCCCTAAAGGATCTCAGGGGGCCATCCTCAGAATCCCTGCTAGGACTCCCTCTACTAAAAAATAATTTTAAGTATATTTGCATAAGATAAAATGCTCCATTGTACATGTATTTTGCCAAGTGTTAACAAGTGCATACCCACATGTAATCATCACAATCAAGGTACAAATAATTTCATTTATCCAAAAAGTCCCCTCTTGCCCCTTTGAAGTCAATTCCTGCTCCCGTGTTCTCTGCAATTGCTAATCTGCTTTCTATTCCATGAGATTTATTAGAATTTCATGTCGGTGGTATAATACAGCATGTACTTTCTTGGGTCTGGCTAAACATAATGTTTTTGAGATTCAACCATAGTGTTGCTGTAGTTTATTTCTTTTCATTGGTAAGTAACATTCCATTACATGGAAATGTCACAGTTTGTTCAATCACTTGTTGATTGATATTTGTGTTGTTTCTGGTTTGAAGTTATTACAGGTAAAGCTGCTATAAACATCCATACAAAACATATAAATATTTATGTGGAAATATGTTCTAATTTCTCTTGGATAAATACTAGGAGTAGAATGGCTATGTTATATGGTAGTGTACCCATACCTTTATAAAATTGTCAAACTGTTCTCCAAAATAATCTCACCATTGTTTTCATTTCCGCAGGAAGTACATAAAAATTCCAGTTCCTCCACATCTTTGTCAACACTTTCTTTTGTCAGTCTCTACAATTTTAGCCTTTCTAGTAGATGTATAGTGGTATCCTGTTGTGGTTTTAATTTGCGTTTTCTAATGACTAATGATTCTGAGGAACTTTTCATGTGCCTATTAGTTTTTTGTATTCTTCTTTGACTATGTACCTGTTCAAATCTACTGCCCATTTTTAATAACTAAAATTTTTATTTTATAATAGTTTTTTGAAGTACACAAGAGTTAAGAAGATAAAACAAAGAGCCCCTATATGAGGTCTGTTCAGAAAGTATCAGCCAAACAAACCGTTTTAATTATATTGGCATTAGCTTGATACTTTTGGAACAGACCCGTATATCACACACCCAATTTTCTCTGCTATTAACACCTTACATCTATGACAGTTAATAAGACAATATTGATAGATTATTATTAACTTTCAGACTGTATCTTGATTTCCTTTCTTCTCACCTAATGTCCTACCCACCCCACCCCCAGGACCCCATCTAGGATACTATATTAAATATAGTCATATTTTCTTCAGCTCTTCTAGACTCTGTCAATTTCTCAGATTTTACTTGCTTTTGATGATCTTGACAGTTTGGGGAATATTGTGAGCTGTTTTATACAATGTCTCTCAATTTGTGTTTATCTGGTATCTTTCACAGGATTGAACTGAGGTTGTGAGTTTTGGGGAAAAGACCACAGAGTTAAGAGTGTAATGCTCATTACATTACATCAAACATGATATAACATGACTGACCACTGTTGACATTAACCTTGATCACATGGCTAAGGTGACATTTCTCAGATTTCTCCATTGTACAGTTATTCTTTTTTTCCTCCTTCCCATAATGTACTCTTTGGAAGATTGTCATTATGCACAACTCACATCTTCAGAATGGGGAGTGATACCTTGCCTCCCTGAAGTGATAATATGAATAAATTATTTTGAAAGCTTCTGCATGGTAGATTTATTGACTTGCTCAGTAATTTATTTATTTGGTCATTTATTTATATCAGTACATACTCAATATTTATTTTACACTTTGGTATGATCCAATACACCATTATTCATTTTGTTCAAATTGTTTAGCTCTGGCTCTTGGGAGTTTTTTCAGTTAGCTCCTGTGTCCATCTGACATAATTCTCACTATTGTGTTTTTCAGAACTCTTCTTTTCTGGAACTACAAAATGCATCTGGAAGAAAAGATATGATGAGTTCATTTGTTTGCATTTTCTCCTACCCAAGTACTTGCAAAGTTTACATGCTCCCACACTCTCTGGCTGCCATGTCCTCCTTAACCCAAGATGTCATCTCTTGTTTAGAGGACATATGGCACAACATGTAAAGAAATATTTCTCTACATATGTGAATGGGGCTAGAATACTGTCACTAGGGAAAGGGGTTTACAGTAACCAGTAGCCCTGTGACAACACTGAGTATAAGAGTCTGTGTCAAGGCAAGGACGTGCCTTATAACTGCTTATAAGAGCTGGCCAAAGCAAAGCCAGACAGTGGTACCAAATATAGGAATTAACGTACATAGGTAAAACCCAACAAGTGATTTTCATGCTGGTTTTTATTTCTTTTTTAAACCTCCTGCAAGTTTTTTCCTGTGGCAACTCTGTGTTAGCGGCCAGAAAACTATAGCCCACAGCCAAACCCAGCCTACTGACCGTTATTGTAAAGAAAGTTTTATTAGAACACAGCTGCTTATTCCTTTGGAATAAGCAACTTTCATGCTCAAATGGGCAGAGTTGCATAGTTGTGAAGGCTAAAGAAATACTTCCCTGGCCCTTCACAGAAAAAGTTTCCTGATCACAACTGTATTTTATGACCAGCCTAAATCTTACACAAGAGAGGGTCATTTGCATCCGTAACCTCTGGGGAGATAGAAAACCACCCATCGGTGCCATCTCTACAAGTAACTTTCAGATAAGAAGTCTAAAATATCCAATTGTTAAATTAAATTACATTGCTTATTGATTTCCCTTGGTTTGACTTTCTCTTGCCTGAAATCAAAAGTTACAAATATGCTTAATTGCTAAACAGGTTAGAAGTACATATGCAGAAGACACACTTTTTTCCTTAACCAGACACCCCTATGTACTTAAGTAAGTAGGCACTTCACAGACCCTGGGTCATTTCCACCTTTCTGCTCCCCTAAATTTGGGAAATCTGATCTGCAGAAATGATTTGGGCCATCTGTGTGGAGAAGATATCACATGTAAAACAACGGTTTTCAAAATGAAATGCATATTAGGTTCTAATGAAGTGCAGCTATCACAAAACCATGAAACAATCAGGTTACTTTCTGTTCTTTCTAATGGACCTGAGAGAGTTTTAATATGTTAATTTTTTTTCTATGGACATACTTCGAAAGAAAATGGCTATGAGAGCTATCAAGAAGGGGCTAAACCTGCCAATAGCTATCCTAACTCAAGGACAAAGTGAAGACCAGAGAATTCTGTCATCCAAGTCTTGCCGAAGGTATGTTTGTCATTGTGACGGTTGGACCTGGCTAGTGGGAAGGCAGTCTTGCCTGGCCTGGATTGCTGAGTCAGCCACCCATACTCTATAAACTTGAGCAAATTCTGTAGTCTCTCTGAGCCTACCCTTCAAATGGGGATTGTGTGTGTGTGCCGTGCAGAGTTATTCTGAGGATATAAAATAATAGATGTACAGTATAACTTGATAACAATAGTGTTCATGACTATTATTATTTCCGGGACACTATACAGCTACATACTCCAAAAGTAAAGTGTCAGAGAGTGGAGTGAGATGAGACAGACCCACAGCTTTTCTGGAATGATCACTGTGATCATTTTGCTTCCAAGAATCCCCTTTGATGTTTACAGCTTGCTTAGCCCTGGAGAAGGTTAGAAGAGCCCTGCTGTAGTCTCCATCCACTCTCATTTCTTTTCTCCCTCTGCACAGAAAGTCAGGGACCTCTGTGACAAATTGCAGACATCCTTGGAGGAAATGCAGACTCCAACATAATGAAGACTCAGACCACAGGGCAACTCTCAGACATGCGACACCCTGGCAGGGCCTTGCCTCTGATCAAAAATCCATTTTCTCTAGCTCCAGAGAAACAATTTAGAATTGAAGTCATAGCTTTACTTGGTTTCTCTTCTGCTTCTTTTCACAGTGGATGGGTCTGGTTTAATCCTGAAGGTGCCCACGCAAGTCCACATTCTGTTCATCTTTCTCTGAAAGATCAGAAAGCAACCCAAGGTTGTGGACTCCGTGCGCCTCAGGGGTCAGATGTGGGAAAGAGGCAGTGAGGAAGCTGAGCTGCAGTGCTGAACACCGGGCAAGGCTGGCATCAGGTAGGAGTAAAGGGTCTGTGCTTTGGAATTGGGAGGGAGGAAGGTAGTTTGCTTTGGGAAGGGGGTATGTTAGTTTGCTAGGACTGCCATAAGAAAGTACTACAAACTGGGTGACTTAAAACAACAAACTCATTGTCTCACAGTCCTAAAATCTAGAAGTCCCCAAACAAGGTGTTGACAGGGTTCTTCTTCTGCTACAACCTGTAGAGAAGAAGCTTTCCTTGCCTCTTAGAGCTTTGGAACCAGAAAAGCTGGCGTTCATGCTGCCTGTTGCCTGCCAGACCCAAAAGCAGAGTCAGGGATTGAATCTTTATGGGTGATTTATTCAGATGGTTGGCAATCTAAATAGTCCTGTGCCCTCGCAAACCATCTTAAAGTCCATTTTAAATGGACCCCTTTTTGCCCTGGCTGGTGGCACAGTGGATAAGGCACCGGCCTGCAAACCCAAAGGTCACTGGTTTGATTCCCCAGCCAGGGCACATAACCAGGTTGCAAGCCAGGTCTCCAGCCAGGTCCATGGCTGGAGGCAGATAAAAGGCAACCATGCATTGATGTCTCTCTCCCTCTCTGTCTCTCTCCCTACCCCTATCTCTAAGAATAATAAATAAAATCTTTTAAAAAAAAAATAGACCTTTTTTATAAGAAGAAGAAAAGTGTTGGTAAGGGGTTTGGAATTCAGGGGAAAAGTTAATCAGATAAAAGCTGCAACATTCTTTCATTCGTGTGTTGGATGGTGGTCTTTGTGTCCTGGGTGGTGGTGGTCTTTATCTGTGTCTGGGGCAGTGGATGGTGGCCTCTCTCTGGAGCACAGCACCTCAGATACCATCTTGATTGTGTACAGTCCTCCTGAGGAACAGAGGTGGAACTGCTTATGGTCTCCTGGAGTCAAGGTGGGTCCTACTTTCAGTTCCTGAAACAATAGCTTTTTATATACATTGATTACTAAGCTTATTAGCTATTATCTAAAACTAAACTTTTCCCAACATTTGAGTCCTCCATCAGCTTTTGGCATTTGTCAGCAGTCCTTGGTGTTCTTGGCTTCTGGACTCATCACTCCTTTCTCTGCCTTTGTTGTCATATGACCGACCACATTTTAACTTGATCACTTCTCCAGCGACCTAATTTTCAGATAAAGTCACATGCACAAGTTCCAATAGGATTAGAACTTCAACTTATTTTTTAAGGGAACAAAATTGAACCCATAGCAAATGGTGAGGGTGTGTAAGCAGTAGACCAAGTCCTTCAAGTCCCTCCAATCTTACCCTTCCCTGCAGTAGGACCTTGGTACTTCATACCTTTAACCTTCAGCCAGTGTTTTCCAAGTGTGATGCTCAGCATTGTGGTCCTTGGTAGGCTCTTGTTCACAGTGTAGATTCCTAATATGAGCAACAGGGGGTTGGGGTGTACTCAGAAGACCTGTAGCCCCAGAATCCACACTTTTTAGCCAGCCGGAGAATCATAGACTTTAGTAAAAACACTGGCATGTTTGCTCTATTACCAGCTACTTTCACTATATGGTGAATAGATTTCATGTTCTTTTATAGTTAAGATGTTGATAAAGTAAAGGGAAAGAGAAGGCTTGAGGAACTTAGTGGGGGATAAAGAAAAACAGGAATTTGTGGGAGGATGCTGGGAATCTTAGGAAGGAAAAAAAAAAGCCCTTCTACTCTGTTTGGCTAACAATTGGCATGGGGGCGGTAGCTTTCAATGTAGAAGCCAAGGGAAATGTCATTCAACTGTGCAGTTTCAAGTCAGGCAGCAGTGTTGCCTCTATCCCCATGCCACCTGGCAATGTGGATGAAGAAGGGGCCACATACTAAACCTGACAAGCCTAGTGGAGGCCTGCATGGTGGGCCTTAGAAACTCAGAGACCAAAATGACCACTGGGATGGTCCGAACTAAAAACAGATCATAGCAAACGGTCACATGCTAGGTCTGTAGTTTCCTTAACAAAAGTCTATCTTTACTTTAAGCAAAGCCTATCTATTGTCTTTTTACATCTAAGATAATAAATATATCCTGGAAATGTTGGTATAATTTCCTTTTCCAGCCCCATCAGGGGACACCCTCTGCATGGGAGCATAAGACAGAGCCCCTTTTTGTCATCTTGTTTCCCACTCACCATGTCTATGTCCGGTAAGTGATAAGTAACTACCCTGTACTCCCAATTTCACTTTTTATATAGTACTAAAGACTTCTCCGCTTTGTTTCTTCCCATCCTCTTAATCTGCCACCACTAGACTTTATGTAACCTTCACTATGTCTCCTCCTTTCATTCTAATGTATACAATAAGCAGCAAATCTACCATTCTCGGGAGCATTTTCTTGAACCGTTGAGATTTGCCTCCTGGCGATTGTCATCAGGTTGGCTCAAATAAACTTGGAACAATTTTTGACAGGTTTGGATGCTCCTATGACAGCAAGTTGGGGCCGCTGAGCCTGCAGGCTGGGACCCATGTTCTCCACCCTCCCAGTCTCACAGGGCATATACTGGTCCCCTCAGCCAGAGCACCATCACCTGAGTAAACTCTGAGCATATCTTGCTGGAGTGGGAATGTGAAAGTGATTCAGAACAAGCAATAGAGCCTATCCATATGCGACATCCAGCACTGTTAAAACAGGCAAAGTAAACAATGGATGCTTGGGGCAACTAACTAGGAATAAGTCTTATTTAGGCACCATTCCAGGGACAAGAGTGCTATACCTTATGTTTCCTGAACATTCTGGGCACCAGAATTTTTACTGCAAATAACATTGGTGAGTGGAGCAGTAGGGAGACAGGTAGTCAACCAGCTCAAAATCCCCTTCTTGGTAATATCTGAAGATACTCCTTTCCCTAGAACTCAATGAAAACAATAAAAAGGAAAACTGAGAGTTATTGAACCAGAACAATGTTATGAATTATCCACAGTTCACTAAATGCACAGTGAGCTCTAAAGAGCAGAGTAATATCCTTGGTGTGCCTCTGATGTTTCCTGTTAGAAAGGTCCTGGACTTGCAAATATTTGAAGGAGACCCTAGGCGCCTCTTCTCCAGTCTCTTTTCAATATTGCTTAAGAATTTAGCTTCCTGGGAAGCCAGTGGCTTTTTTGTAGGAAAGAACTATATAGGAATGTATTCAAGAACTGCATCATTGGTCTTGAGCAAAGTAGAGAAAGGGAGATGTCCCAGGAAGAAGTAATAAAAGAACTAAATAGATTCTGCATTCCCAGGAGAAATGGTAATATTAAAGTTCCATGTAGAGAGACAAAGGAAATTAGAAAAGAAAAAGCATATCATGGCCACTCACACAAGGGATTGAGTAAGGGACAAAGATTCTGTGTCTGTCAGGGAAGCAAATGGCCAGGAAGGAGTAAAAGAAAATAATCAGTTTTATACTTTATGTTTTGGGTTTAGAATGCTGAGATATGGCTCTGTCTTTCACAATTGATAAACTGATATATGGAATGCAAATTGAACTTGAACAAGCAGAGTTGTGAAACTTTGGAATGCCTGTTATTTAACAGAGATTGTCTTTGCCTCCAAGCTGCCCCATGAGGTAGGGTTCCCCCAGTTGGAGGTGTACACCCACCCTGGATCTGAATCCCAAGTCCCTGGGTCTGAATCCTAACTCTGCACTAACTTGGGACATAACTCCAGTCAAATTTAATGAGCTTGTCTGTTTCTTAGTCACAAAGAACTTAGCTATACAATAGGGATAAAAATAGTACCTACCTCAAAGTGTTGTTGTAAAATTGAATTCATCTGTATAAAATAGGAATGTGCCAGGAATGTACATGGCAAAGCTCCAGTAAGTAGTTGTTATGTATAAAGTAATTGGCCATACTGCCTTCAAGGTCCAATTAGGTCGGGTTTTGGTTTGAGGTCTGATTCAACACCATCTTCTGATCCTTTTCTAAATGTCATACTTGTCCATCTTTTCTAGCATTCCGCCACAATATGTGTTCAGTGAACAGGCCTTTGCAACAGAGTGAGTCAAATTTCAGAGAACGTGCCTGCATTTGTTCATAGTTCAGAGTTTTCGAGTGTTTTTTTCCTGCGTTCCTTATATCCAATTATTTGTTTCTATGTGTTACTGCATAGATTTAGGCAAATTTTTCATCTTCAGGAGGAAGTTCTTCCTTAAAGTTCTGCAAAATGTCTGACGGTAGCTTCCTGGGAATGCCTTGTCCCACTGTCTCTTCTTTGGTGGGGTGGGTTTGCACTCTTTTAGCTTGAGGTGGAAAGAGAAAAACCTCTAGCATGCATTCAACCTGAAGACTCCTGCACTAATTAGGAGTCATTTCCTCTATGTGTGCTTCCCATACTGTACTATTTTAGTCAATATCCTCTTTTTCTTTTCTTCCCCAACTCTATCCCACTGCCCTATCTATCTCTCAAGTCTTTCAGTGTAATAAAAATGTCCACAGAGAGCAGTGTTCTAAATTTTATTAATATTTAATGAGTGTGAGTCTACAAGTCTGTACTTCATCTATGGGTGTGAAATGATAGGCACATGAGGCTAGAGCCAGCCCAGACAGCAGCTGGTTTAGCTTCTCCCGAAGCCTGAAGCTTCCATGATTAAACCCCTTCCTCTGGCTTGAAGCATATTCTCCCCCAGGACTCCTGTAAACACGTAGTTAACTTCCTAGAAAAGGGACGTTCCCATGGTTTGTCAGGTTCCCATCTGATACGATGTGGCTAGTCTCAAGGGTGCCAAATTAGTCTGTGAAGGAGCAAGAGGTACCATATGACTAGAAGAAAACTTTCTTTGTCCAGCAGGCTCCACCCATCAGAGGGAGGGGACTGTGACACACTGGGGGCTCGTCCTGCGATGTCTGGACCATGAAAGGATTCAGTCATCAGGTGGGGCTGGAGTGAGTGGAGGTGGATGGTCCCGAAGGGTGAATTGGGAAACACCAAAGATATACTCGGTTTATTGGTGGAAGGCCCACCATGTAAAACAATGTGCAGTTGTGTTTTTTATTTCTAAAAGGCATGTTTTGTATTTTAGGGACTTTTTGTTTTATTACAACTTGGAAGAGCATGTTTTCATTAAGTAACACTATGCCAAAGATGACATTACTCAGGATGTTGAATGTGGAGATATTTCCTTGAAAGGGAAGCACTTCAAGTTTCTTGGCTTACTTTGAGCTCCCCTGAGATGAGAACAGCAGGGCTGCAGGGTTTTCTGCTCTTGCTGGGGTGTGATTTCTTCTTCTTTCTGATTCTTCCCTCCCTGTTGATAGTCTCAGTGGCCGTGGGGCTCTCCTCCTTTCTGCCAGAGCATACCTAGCCTTCCTAATAAGACAGTTTAACCTGAAATATTATTAATGTGCATTTTGAATTCTACTATTGTTACAATGAAGTCAATGACAAGGAGCAAGTTTAGAGGGCTAATGTGAAATACAGAGGGAGCACAGAATAACTAAACAAATACAACAGAATCCCTTTTCAAATCTTTTCTAATGTTTTGCATATCTCTGTCTTAAGGTAATTTGAGAGGGGTTTCCCCCTTTTTTGCTCTTCTTTTTAAAAAGAAGACAGTGGGGTGGGAAAACCATGAACATTGGACCCAGCCGCACAGGAGTTTGAACTAATTCTGCCTTTTGCTTGAAGTGTGGCAGGTCAAGCTTCATAAACTCTGATCTGTGCCCACTTAGCATGGCTAGAAATCTCTACATGGTAAGGATTAGAAGTAATTCTGAAATCCTAAGGTTGTTTTGAGAGCTAAGTAAGTAAGAGATGTCAAATAACTAATATAATGCTTTGTCTGTCATTTAGCAAACGCTAAATGCCATGTGTTCTTACTAATATTATTAATAAAAATTATCTGAGATAAGGAAGAAAACTAGAGATGAAAAATGTAAGTCAGGTGATAAAATATTATTCAGTGCTAAAGGGAAATGAGTTTTTCAAGCCATGAAAAGACCTGGAGAAAACTTAAATGCAAATTACTAAGTGAAGGAGGCCAATGCGAAAAGGCTGTATTCTGTATGATTCCAATTATATGGCATTCTATAAAAGGCAGAACTGAGGAGACAGAAAAAGATCAGTGGTTGCCAGGGGTTGGGGGTGGTAAGCTGAAGAGGAAAAACACAGAGGAATTTTAGGGCAGTGAAAATACTTATGAAACCATAATGATGAATACATTAATTATACTTTTGTCCAAACTCATACAATGTACAAATTAAAAGTAAACCCTAAGCCCTGGCTGGTGGCACAGTGGATAAGGTGCCGACCTGCAAACCCAAAGGTTGCTGATTTGATTCCCCAGTCAGGGCACATAACCAGGTTGTAAGCCAGGTCTCTAGCCAGGTCCATAGCTGGAGGCAGGTGAAAGGCAACCATACATTGATGTTTCTCTCCCTCTCTGCCTCTCTCCCTTCCCGTCTCTCTAAAAATAATAAATAAAATCTTAAAAAAAAAAAAAAAAAAAGGAAACCCTAAAGTAAACTATAGATTTTGGATGATTATTATGTTTCTTTATTTTTAATATAATTTGTTGATTATGCTGTTAGAGTTGCCCCAGTTTGTTTTTCCCTTTGCTCTCCTCTGCCAGGTACTGTTTTTTTCTCCAGCAATCCCACCCCATTTAGTTCATGTCCATGGGTTGTAAGAACTTCAGCTTCACCCTTTACTATATTATTCTTAACATCCCTCTTCTATTTTGTTCCTACAAATTGTGCTTCTTGATCCCTGTACGTTTTCCCCCACTCTCTACTTTCCCCCTCCCAGCTGATAATCCTTTAAATGATCCCCACACCTATGATTTGGTTCCTGTTCTGAGCGTTAGCTTATTTTGTTTTTGTTTTTTAAATTCAGTTGTTGATAGTGGTGAGTTTGTTGTCACTTTACTATTCATAGTTTTGATCATCTTTTCTTTAATGTGTCCCTTTAACATTTCATATAATAAGGGCTTGGTATTGATGAACTTCTTTAGCTTTACATTGTCTAGGAAGCACTTTATTTGCCCTTTTATTCTAAATGATAAATAGCTTTGCTGAATAGAGTAATCTAAGTTGTAGGTCCTTGTATATTACTTTGAGTACTTTTTATGAGCTTTTCTTGCCTGCAAAAGTTTCTTTTGAGAAATCAGCTAATAGCCTTATGGGAATTCCTTTTTAGGTAACTCTCTGCTTTTCTCTTGCTGCTTTTAAGATTCTCTTTTTATCTTTAATGTTGGCATTTTAATTATGATGTGTCTTGGTGTGTTCCCCTTTGGGTCTAGCTTGTTTGGGACTCTCTGTACTTCCTGGACTTGTATGTCTATTTCCTTTGCCAAATAGGGAAGTTTTCTTTCTTTCTTTCTTTCTTTCTTTTTTTAAAAAAAATTTATTTATTATTTTTAGAGAAAGGGTTAGGGAGAGAGGCAGAGAGGGAGACATCAATGTCTGGTTGCTTTTCACCTGCCTCCAGCTACGGATCTGGCTGGAGACCTGGCTTGCAACCTGATTATGTGCCCTGGCTGGGGAATAGAATAAGCAACCTTTGGGTTCTTAGGTTGGTGCCTTGTCCACTGTGCCACCAGCCAGGGCTTGGAAATTTTCATTATTTTTTCAAATAAGTCTTCAATTTTTTCCTCTTCCTCTTCTCCTTCTGGTACCCCTATTTTCAGATGCTGGTATGTTTAAAGTTGTTCCAGAGGTTCCTCATTTTTAAAAATTATTTTTTCTTCTTTCTGTGCCAATTGAATGTTTATTTCTTCATTTTATTCCAAATAATTACTTTGAATCCCACCTTCCTTCCTATCACTGTTAGTTTCCTGTTTATTTTTATTTCACTTGATATAACCTTCACTTCTTCCTTTATTTTGTGGCTGTATTCTATCATTTCTATGACCATCCTCATCACTAGTGTTTTGGACTCTGCATTGGATAGATTGGCTATCTCACTTCCATTTCATTTTTTTTCTGGGGTTTTGTCCTATTCTTTCATTTGGGCCATGTTTCTTTGTCTCCTCATTTTGGCAGTCCCACGGTGTTTGTTTCTATGTATTAGGTAGAGCTGCTATGACTCCATGTCTTGGTAGTGTGGCCTAATGTAGTAGGTGTCCTGTGGGGCTCAGTGGCACAGCCTCCCCTATCACCCAAGCTGGGTACTCAAGGTACACCCTTCCTTCCTTTTGTAATTGAGCCTTGGTTGCTGTTGGCAGGTCAATGGGAGGGATTTACCCAAGCCAATCAGCTGCAAAGTTTGGCTGTGATCAGTGACCACCAATCTCCACTCTCTGTGGAGGATCAGCTGGGCAGGGGTAGGATGGTCTGTAGCTATCTACTAGGTGCACTGGCCCTGGGTTTCCCAGGTGCAGCGCTTGAAGGTCAGCCCCCACCTATGTTTTGCCTGGACCCACCCTGCCTGAGCTATAAAACTATCTGAAATGCTGCTACTTGTGCTGGGCTTCACGATTCCCAGGCAAAGCCAAGCCGTGAATCTAGACTGGCTGCTGCTAGTGCCAGGCCTGGGGCTCACTGAGGCCAGCTATTGCTTTTTTGAGAGAATCTAGGGAATTGTGAAGGTGGAGCCAAAACCAGACATTCATATGGAAAAGCAGCTTGGGTGGGCCCGTAAGCTGAGTGGGGCAGAGTCTCTGGGAATCTCCAGGGAGGGTCAAACAGTGTATGTCAGGTTGATGGAGTCACAGATATGGCACCAGCCTACAAGCTCTGTTGGGGGTAGTGTTCAGAAAATGGATTATGGACTCTGCTTGCCTGGTGCCAGACACTTCCCTTTCTCCCTTTATACCACTGGTGCCTTTCAAGTGGCTGCTCTAGTGCTGGAGCTCTGAGGGAGTGAGTCTCAGTAGATGTGTTCATGTGTGGCTTATTTAAGAAGAACAGCTTGGGGCTCCAGAAGATTCTTTCACTGGCTCAATCCCCACTGGTTTTTGCAGCCAGAGTTGTAGGACTTGACTTTCTGTCACTGGAACCCTGGGCTGGGTGGCCTCTTGTGGTCAGGACTCCTGGTTCCTGAAATATCCCTCCCAAATTTTTATCCAGCACACCATGGGTAAGAGACCAGCCCATTCTGCATCTGTTCCTCTCCTACCTGTCTCAATGGATGTGGTTTCTTTAATTCCGTAGTTGTCAGACTTCCATTCACCTCGATTTCTGATGGTTCTGGCTGGGTTGTTCTATATTTTAGTTGTAATTTTGATGTGATTGTATGAAGAATTGAGCCACATCTGCCTACTCCACCATTTTCACTGGATTGGGATCTTGGATGATTTTATGTTTCAATGTAAGTTCATCAATTTTAACAAATGTACCTCTCTAGTGAGGGATGCTAGTAATGGGGAGACTGCATGTGTAGGACAGGAGAATACATTGGAACTCTCTGTGCCTTCTTCTCGATTTTGTTATGAAACTAAAACTGCTCTAAAAAAATAAATAAATAAAGTCTTAAAAGGCCCTGGCTGGTGGCACAGTGGCTAAGGTATTGGTCTGTGAACCCAGGTCGCTGGTTCAATTCCTAACCAAGGCACATAACCAGGTTGCAAGCCAGGTCTCCAGCCAGTTTTGTAGCTAGAGGCAGGTGAAAGGCAACCATACAATGATATTTCTCTCCCTCTCTTCCTCTCTCCCTTCCCTTCTCTCTGAAAAATAATAAATAAAATATTTTTAAATAAATAAATTAATTAAAGTCTTAAAATTTTTTAAATGAGACAAGGAACAGAGAAAAAACTGAGCAGAGAGGAGTAAGTTAAATTCTTCCCCAGTATGAGTTAAGGACCTGATTTGCACGACTCTGAGTGTGCAACAGAATGGAGAAGAGATGAGTTCCTCCAAGACAGGGACAGTGCTATTTAGAAGGAAATAAGAGGAAAGAAGGGAGAGTGCACAGGCTTTTAGACAGCCACACTATAACAGCATCTGGTAATAGTTTGAAAATGAGAGATGCTATTATCATAAAAGCATACAAACAAGGAAGTGGAAATGTATTCATTGTTTTAAAGTCACTTAGTCAATAACACTTATCTTTTTATCTGATTATGAAAGTAGTGTATGTTCATATTTTAAAAATTGGAATATACAAACACAAAGACTAAAATGAAGTAATCTGTAACACAAAGAGGACCACTCATCACTTAGGGGAAGTTCTTACAGTCTTTTAAATATAAATATGTATACCAGGTCTGTCTGGAAAAAGTTCAGCCATTGTTAATATAACAAAAACAGTTTAGGCAATATCCATGTAATGTGGCAGCCAAGGAGAGTGGACTGGAATGCACATGTGGGAACAATGATGACTTCACTGTACTAATCAGTGGGGGAGGTAGATGCCACTGAGTGAGCATGTGTACTGTGTGGCCCTCCCATTCAAAATGACTGAGCAAGTAGAGCAATGAATCTGCATTAGATTTTGCATTAAGCTTGAACATTCCTTCATGGAAACTATTGGGATGATTCAGAAGGATGTGACAGTGGGCAACTGGTGATTGGCAGCTTCATCACAACAACACACCTGCTCATGCATCACGTCTAGTGCAGAGTGTTTTGGTGAAACATCAAATCACCCAGGTAGCTCAGCCCCACTTCAGTCCAGATTTGGTGCCCTGCAACTTCTTGATTTTCCCAAAACTAAAATCACCTTTGAAAAGGAAGATATTACAGATTGTTGATGAGATTCAGGAAAAGGTGACTGTTGATGGCAACTAGGAGAACTGTGTAAGGTCTTAAGGTGCCTATTTTGAAGGGGACTGGGGTATCATTATTCTATGTACAATGTTTCTTGTATCTTCATCAATAAATGTCTTTTTCATATTACATGGCTGGATACCTTCTGGAAAGACTATATATACTTTACCTCCCTTCTATAAATTTGGGTTTATTTTACAAAGTAGCATACCTACCTTTTCATTTAATTATATAATGTAAACACTGTGCTGTCATTAAATATTCTTCTAGAGCATTTTTAAAAATGTGTAATGAAAAATTTTACCCATATAAAAAAGCAACTAGAATAATAAATCTCCAGGTGCCCATCACTCATATTCAACAATATTAAATTATGGCCTGTTTCTTTCATTTATACACTGTCAACTTCTTCCCACCAACTCCTTGATTCTCTTGAAGAAAATCTCATATACCATGGAAATGTCCTGTATAAATATTTTAGTATGTCTTATCTTTAGAAGAAGTAAACTGTTTTAGAAATATGTTTATAATAACATTAATAACACCTAAAATTAGTAATAATTTCTTGATAGCATCAAATTGCAAATAACATGACTGGTTGTTATATTTAACTGTTTGAATTAGCATCAAATTTGGGGTATGTATAAAATTAGGCAAAAACCCTGTGTTTAACTTGGAAGTATTAATATGAACTCACAATGTATTTTATCTAAAACCAAAATAGATTTTTAAAACTCTGCACACTGAAAAGGACTAGAAATGATGACTAACCCAGCAGCAAAGGACAGTCTAGTGCCAAAGTTATAGACTCTAAATATCATTTTCCATTAAAAGAAATGAGAGTGTCTTAGAGCAGAGGCCTGCAAACTCCCTCCTCCCTGTCTGAGGACATCCTCAAATTACCACTTGAACTTTGCCTCCTGCCTCCTACCCACCTCCCTGGTCCATGGAAAAATGGTCTTCCATGAAATTGGCCCCTGGTGCCAAAAAGGCTGGGGACCCCTGCCTTAGAGGAATGTCAGATTCCAGGTCTGGGGAAGAAAATGAACAAGAAGAAAATGAAGCATCTTATACCAGAAAGCAAAGAAAATGTGCAAGATTAGGTTTATGTCCAAAGCACTTAGGAATTTGAATAGATTCCCAATGATCAACCATGTCATCATTTAATAAGATAACATTGACATAGAGAACAATGATAAATTGAAACAGATCAAGTATGTACAAATACAGGAGTTCACAATGACATCTTCCCCTATTCCAAAGTACTCATAGGTAACAGATAATAGGAAACAAACTTTATTTTGATAGTAAGTAATTAAACAGAAATTATCAAGTATTCATCTTGCCATTTCTTTACAAACTGTACCATAACATAAACAAAAGAAAAAGTTCCTCTTTATATAATATTCCAACTCATAAAGGTGGAAATGATAGTAGGTTTTATGATTTAAAGATCATCACCAAACACAAACAAAACAAAACAAACTAGGTAACAGCTATTTGTTCGTAATTATTCATTTCCTCTCCAAACTTGCTGTGATTCCCAGCGGGGCCTCTTTGACTTTAAACTTCCTCCCAAGATGGCCTTTGAACAGTGCAATAGGAACAAACCTGACACAGAGAACCTCCAAACAGAAGCACATGTGTGGGCTGGCTGTGAGCTTTCTGAGCTCTGTCCTCAGCCAAGGTAATGGCAAGCGCTGGGTAATGTCTGCTTACTCAGCTTGAGTTGAAGACTGGGAGAGAAGACCCGAACACAATCCACAGCTTAGAGGAAGGAAGCACTAACCTGCAAAGCCTGTGAGCAAGAAACAGTATTAGTCTTACTGAACAGCGATATTTGGGGAGTTCACTAGTGAAGTAGTTTTGTCAAAATTATCAAACCTAGCTCTGAGCTACTTTCCACATTGAGCAATGGCAGGAAATATGAGACAGAGCAACATCAAGGGGGTTCATTCAGCTCAGTCCAGGCTCGAGGCACCCTATGAGACAAAAACCCCAGGGTCTTTGCAAAAAATAAAAAGCGGCTTAAAAAATATTCGAGCAGTTGCATTTTATACTAGCACTTTCATTTAATCAAGACACCTTACATCCAGGAGTGGCCAGGGCATGACTGACTGTTTGCAGGGGGAGGTCGGAATGTTACGGGCAGAACTAGACTGTAGGCTGGGTGTTCACACACACACCCCTTGTCAGGATGAGTAGGACCAGCAATGGTGCTGGCAGGACAGCTCAGAGGCTGGGAGGGAATTCTACTGCCTGAGTGTCTCTGGTTTCTGTGTCAAGGAAAGAGGAGTGAATCAGAGATCTTATTTGTACTTTTATTCCAGTCCTGCAAATGTTAGGACATGCGGGATTGGTCTGAAGAGTTTTCAGGACAGTCTTCCACCAGCAGTGGGAACCAAGGGGAATTGAGCATGGACATGCCATGTTTTGGGAAGATTGCATTAGCAGCCCTAAAGAGGAAGGATTCTTGGGGGTTGGAAGGGAGGTAAGCAGCTCTGCTCAGAGGCTCTTGCAATACTATAAATAAAAAGTGATGTAGCAGCTGACATGGAGATGAAAAGAAATACAGGAAAATTCTAACACCATTAAATTAATCTCCAGTTCTGAAGAATTACGGTATTCCTCAAACATTTCCAGGTCATAAAATGATGAGGGTAACCGCATTCAAGAATCATTTTAAAAATTTAGGATTTTATACCCACATATGGCTTCAGAGGAGGAAAGTGGGGGCATAAGTGAAAGTATTACATCAGGAGAGAGGACACAGTGAGCTGGCTACAATAGAGAGTGTTTTAACAGCTGGATGTAGGAGCTGGTAAGAGACAGCTAACTGTGAAATTACGGTGATGGAGAAAAGGAAATTTTCAGCAAAGGAGATGGAAGGCAGATGGGGGCCCTGTGAAATTAAAGAAGAAGGCAGGGTAGTTATTCATAGCTATTCTTCTGTTCTAACTCTGAAATACACGGGCTTAAAAATGAATAGAATGTAATCAATTTGAAACAGAAAAGCATCGAAGCTCGGAAATATGGAAACATGAGAAATGACCCTGAGTTAAATGCATTTAAAATGGTTTTTAGGGCTTTCTTCAGTCCATATAAGTCACCTGAATGAAATATTTTAATAAAACCCTTGGGGGGGGGAGTCACTTGATGTTTTTGGAAGAAAACGTCACTCCTGATTCAAGGCAAACCGTAGGTGTTGAAAGTTATGAAAATGGCTGCAGCACTGGGAAAGACAGACCGCTCTTGCTGGAGCGCGGGTGCTGAGCTTCCTTGTCCAGGGGCCGTTTCTGCTGTCAGCACCGGAGCTCTCTCTGCCTGTCCCAAGAGAGATTTCCCAGATGCAGACCTCGAGATGAGTGATGTGACCAAAGGCAGTTCTCTAGCGCAGAGGACAGCTGGAGGTGGTCATTAGGAAGCACTGCAGCGTCTGGGGACAGGTGTGCCAGCTGGCAGGGCAGAGCTGGGTGGGGCACCGAGAGTCTACACTCCGCCACCTCACCACCTTCCACGCAGACAAAGGCTTCCTCAACGAGTAACCGGCTTTCACCAAGAGCAAAACCAAAAGGCAGTGCTGTAGCCGAGCGCAGAGAAAAGAATCCCTCTGATGGCGGGAGCACGCCTGCGCAAAAGTTTCTCTCCCACCAAAGCTGGGGGACTTGGAGCAAGGTATTCAGCCTCCTGAGCGAGCTCTTTTCTTTATTTAAACATGAAAATGCCTATTTTGAGTCACAGTAGAAAATATATACAATATATAGAAAAAGCACAGTTATGTACGTATACAAGTGAACCATAGGTTTATTTTTTAATATTGGTAGGAAAAGGCCTGGAAATGCTATGCACTAAAGTTAATTGTGAGTTACCCGTGCGGGAGGGGCACTGTGAATGGTTATAGAGAAAACCACAACAGGGTGGCCAAGGCTGCAGCCGGACTGTTGTGGGACTTGGGGAAAGTTATTCAACCTGTCTGTGCCTCAGTTTCCTTATCTGTTGAATGAGGGTAGGAAAAATCCTACTTCAGGAGGTTGCTTTGAGAATTAAGTGAGCTAACATGGGAACTCATTTATAATAGTGTATAGCATGTAGCAAGAGCAACATGACTATTAGATATTTATATTGTTTTATTTTGCTTTTCCCTGTTTTCTAATTGCCCTACAGTGATTACATATTAAAAATGTATCATGCCCCCAAAGTTCTTTGTAACATACGAACTGTTAATAACTAACTGCCAGACATTTTAGTTAATTTCTACTCTAACTGGAAATAAAATCATTAAAATTGTTAAAGCAATACATCAAACAGAGCGCAGTAGCCTGAGATTTCTACTGCACTATTCAAAACAATGAAGGCTGTTAGGATTGAGGTTCGTAGATTTGCATGAGCTTGGGCTGCTGGGATCTTTATCTTGCCTTGCGCATAGCCCAAGAGTCCCGAAGTCCTGTGGTGTGCGCTCTCTGGTTCATACCAGCACTGTGGAGATGCGACATCAGCACTCCAGCTGTCAGTGCTGGGAGTAACCTCGCTGAATTGTCCAAGCTGCGCCGTGCTTTTTCTTTTTAAGGGTATATAAAGGTGACAGCTGCTGCCTCGCTCACCATGGATAAATGAATACAAAATGTTTGAATCACCAGCAGCTCCTGCCAGACTCTGAGCCCTGTGTACGATGAAGCTCTCCTGAGACCAGACACCTCTGTCACGGTGTCATGCTGCCCTGACCACATGCAAACTCAGCATGTTCTCCACACACTGGTCGTCTTGCCTAACACTTGCCCAAGGGGTGGGTTGAAGACAGTCAGTTGCTATTTTATCAAGGATATTCAGCTGGCTGAGCAAGTTCAATATTGAGGAAATTAATTATTTGAATTGTTCAGTTCCCTGGGAAGTTTCCTTTTACTGTTCATGAGGAATAAAGAAATGGCAATGTAACACACACACACACACACACTCACACACGTGCACGCATGCGTGCTTTAGGTCAAATTATCATCAAGAAGCCAGTTGGATACCTCTTAAATGGGCTGCAGCAATCACACTTTCAATCCAGCCACCACACTTTGTAGGTAATTGCAAGCCAGGGGCAAGCCACAAATAGCATTAAATACAGATATTATCATTCCTGATGCCCACGAGTGCTGTCATAATAATGAGTTACCAATATACATATATACTCAGATTCTTCGGTCACGTGTATGGTACTTTGCACTGGGACTTTTAAAGTCCAGACTAAGGGAGAAATTCTCCAGACTGTAAGATTTCTTTGGAGAGTAGATGAATTCAGAAGGACAGAGTTAATTGAGGTAAAACAAAAATAGTGATGGATTTATTCCAAATTTAGAGAGCCAAGAGATTTTTCTGGTTCAGTTTTTTTTTTCTTCCAAAGGTTTCTTCCTGTTTTTCCCAGTGAGTCTATTAGCATAACTCTCCAGACCTAATTAGCAAAAATAAATAAATAAGTCATGGGCATCCACCCAAGCATTTTGAGGGAATTTATAGCTGGAATGTGTACATATTGATCAAAACAGGAATCCTGCCATTGTTGATGCAGACCCTGGCAGACAGACCTCCGAAAACTGAGCAAAATCATAATACCATAAACTGTAGGATCACTAAACATTTCAGCCCTGGCTGGTATGGCTCAGTGGATTGAGTACCGGCCTTCAAACCCAAATGTTGCTGGTTCAATTCCCAGTCAGGGCACATACCCAAGTTGCAGGCCAGGTCCCTAGCCAGGTCCGTTGCTGGAGGCAGGTGAAGGGCAACCATACATTAATGTTTCTCTTCCTCTCTGCCTCTTTCCCTTCCCCTCTCTCTGAAAACAATGAATAAAATCTTTAAAAACCACACATTTCTCCCTGGCTGGTGGCACAGTGGATAAGGTGTCAACCTGCAAACCCAAATGTTGCTGGTTCAATTCCCAGCCAGGGCACATAACCAGGTTGCAAGCCAGGTCTCCAGCCAGGTCCATAACTGGAGGCAGGTGAAAGGCAACCACACATTGATGTTTCTCTCCCTCTCTGCCTCTCTCTCTTCCCCTCTCTCTAAAATAAATAAATAAAAGATTTTTTGAAAACCACACATTTCTGCACACATCACAAATAAAGCATTACAGCTTCTATCAGTGGAAATTATTCCTGATAGAGCCACCAGACTGTTTTGAGGCATTAGCCATGAATCTTGTTTTACTTCCACTTTTACAAAATCTCCAATGAGATTTTATTTTAAAGATAATTTGAAACAGCAGCCCAAGTTAGGGTGGGGACCCACTAAGAAAAATGTTTTGTTAACACATAAAGATTTTGAAATAAATCAAAATTAGGAACAAACAAGTGTTTCTGTGGATAAGAAAGCAAAAGAAACAGAGTCTTCAAGAAAATGTATCATTTAACATATTTTATAAATGTTCAGGAAAAGGGAACACAAAAAAAAGTTTCAGTGATATAAAGATATTAAACTTTTTAGGTAGCTTCATGGTATACTAAAGGGAATGATTGACTCTGTATGGAACATAATGTGACATTTGAGCTTCAGGATGAGTAAGTCAAGAGGAAATACCTTCAAGGAAAAAGACTAAAAAAATTACTTAGGAGATTATAGACTCTGACGTGATCTGGCCAGTGTCTTTTCTGAGAAGGAAGAAATTGCATTATAAAGTATCTCAAAGACATGGGACCAATGTGTTGCTAAAGTCAAAATGGAAGATAACCATTGGTTATTATAATAGAATAAGAAACAAAATGGAAAATATTACCCAACCTCTGCACAAAATCATGTTGCATGCACATTTGGAAAACTGCTTCAATTTTGGACATCAAGAAATGTTGTGATGCCCTGGCTGATGTGGCTCAATAGATTGGTGCCAGCCTGTGAACCCAAGGGTTGCTGGTTCAATTCCCGGTCAGGGCACATAACCAGGTTGCAAGCCAGGTCCCCAGCTGGAGGCAGGTGAAAGGCAACCATACATTGATGTTTCTCTCCCTTTCTTCCTCCCTCCCTTCTCCTCTCTCTAAAAATAATGAATAAAAACTTTAAAAAAAGAAAGAAAGAAATACTGTGGAGTAACTGAGTAGGGGAAATCTACTGGGAGGACAGAGGCCTGGTTCACATAGGAGAGACATACACATCTTGGACATCAGACTGAGTGGGACAGAACACACATTCAAAGTAATTTGAAGAGGTATTAAAATGGTCCATCTGGACTTCATCTCTATCCTACCTTGTGCAAACTTCTTAATAATGTATATACTTTACACTTCCAATTTTTATTTTTTTTCACCTTCATTTCACTTTTTAATCACTTAATTGCATATCTGCACCAAATACTCCACAGAAATAGTTCTTTCTAAAGGAATTGAAAATTTCCTATTCCAGATCCAATATAGAATTTCCTCTCATTTAATTGCTCTTTCCCCCTTGACCATTTCCTTCCTAAAATTGTCTCCTCCCTGGTTTTTTTTCTGCCTCTCTGAATATTTCTTGTCACTCTGCTGGCTCCTTTCTCTCTACTTGCCCCTTCAATTAGGTTATCCTTACCTTTTCTCAAGTTACACGCCTACTCAGGATCTTAACCATGTCAAAACTTTAATTACAACCTGTCCTTTAATTGTTTCTCAAGTACCACCCTCTCTTCATCATCTTTCCTCTACATGTGTATTTTCAATTATCTACTGGACACCCCCACTGAACATCTTTCACAATCACAAAGACAACATGCCTATAATTAAACTCAATATTCTTCATGCACCCCTAGCTTACTTCTGCTCAGTCTTTGTCCCAGTGGATGGAACCATTGCCAGAGCTCTTACTGGAACATACTTCAGTGAATTACAAAAAAGCACCCTTTCCTAGGCTGGTTTAGCCCTATATCAGATTGGACAAAGGCACTCACACTTCCTCTGCTGGGTGCCTTTATAGATGTAAAAACTACACAGCAGTTCATAGCAGGTAGTCATGCCATCTCCTTATCAGAGTCATCATCTCCATAACTACTTAGGCATCAAGTTCTATCTATTTTAACTTTAAAATATCTATATATCTATATATCTCATATATACTATATGAGAAATGTTTCATCTAATAACCACCTTTTAATGCATAGGGTATATAGAAGCAAGGCAATTTCTTTCTTATTTGTTGAAGTAAATAAGCATCAATAAAAGTTCTAACATTTTTATCTTTGGGCTACTATTAAAAAATTCCATTGGCCAGGTGGTTTAAATAACAAAGATTTCTCATGGTTTTTAAGACAGAGATTAGGGCATCAGTATGGTTAGGTTCTTGCTGAGGGCTTGCTTCCAAATTACAAAGTGCTTATTTCTCATTGTATCACCACATGTCAGAAAGAGAGAAGAAGGAAGCTCCTCCATGACTTTTGTCATTTATTTATTTATGTATTTATTTTAATAGGGAGGACAACCACTTTTTTAAAAGATTTTATTTATTATTTTCAGAGAGAGGGGAAGGGAGAGAGATAGAGAGGGAGAGAGAGAGATCAATGTATGGCTGCCTTTCACCTGCCTCCAGCCACGAACCTGGCTGGAAACCTGGCTTGCAAACTGGTTATGTGCCCTGGTTGGGGCATTGAACCAGCAACCTTTGGGTTCACAGGCCGGCACCTTATCCACTGTGCCATCAGCCAGGGCTCTTTCATGACTTTTATAAGGACACCATCCTCATGTACTCATCTAATTCTAATTACCTCCCTAAAGCCCCACCTCCTAATACCATTACTTTGGAGGTAGGGTTTCAAAATATGAATTTAAGAGGAGATGCAAACATTTGGTTTATAACATTTTTCTTAACCCATTGCAACAGATCACTCATTAGAATAATTCCTCCCTGGAGACTACAGATAATAAAGTTCAAACTTTTAGCATAATGTAAAAGACCTTCACAACTGGTCTAACAAAACTCCTTTCCAGCCCCAGGTTTCATCCACCCACCCATTATTGCTCCACTCAGAGCACAGTACTTGGTGTTTCTTAAATGGATCCAAATGGTTTCTACTTCTGTTCTTTTGTGCATGTCATGACTGTCTGATATGGCCTTAGCCCTTCTTTTTCTAGTGCACTCTTTCTCATCTTTCAGGGTTTAGATCAAAGGTTAATTATTGTGTCAAACTTCCTCCAAGTCTTCTCTCACCCTCTCCCACCCCAGCTGCCACCCAGGCAAGAGTTACTACTTCCTTCTTCCAGGAGTCTATAGCTCCTTCCACACAAAATATTCACCACTCTCATACTATCGGTTAGCTACTTTTTTACATGACTTTATCTCTCATTAGATTTTGCTCTTCCTAAAATAGAAATCATAAGTTATTGTTGCTTGTATACCAATGGCTTAGGATTATTTGCTACCTTTGTGCTCTGTGAAAGTTGAATAAGTGGATGAATGAATGAAATGAAAGAATAGGTTAAGTTAAAGTTCTCTTCAAGTATACTGGGATTCTCTAGGAAGCAGAAGGTTCCCTTTCCCTGTGTCTAAGCACAGGCTGGTAGAAGGATTTAAAATATTGACAGGATATGTAGTCTAGATATGTTTTAACACACATGACCAATGTGTTTGTGCACAAAGGCCCTTTTACTTCAAAATGTCATTTCAACTTTCAGTCAAGAAGAAGGCATAGGTCAACATACTTCACTTCCATGCAAGACTACAGTAAAAATGACAACTAGACTACAAAACAAATATCACCCAGATTTATAGAAAATCAAGCTATATGGAAGTTCAACAACCAAGGATTTAAAGAAGTCACATTCATCCAGGTGGGTAGAGGAGGCAGAGACTCAGAGAGGCACCGGGACATAGAGTGGCAAGGAAAGGCAGCAGAATGGGTGATGCCACATTCACGTGTGGTGAATAAAAACTGGGAGGGATACTTCAGGAGCAAGCAACTCCCCCTGCCCCAGATCAGACCACCCAATCCAGAGTTCTAGCACCAGTAAGATAAGTCCCCATAACTTCTGGCTATAAAAACCAGTGGTGGTTGGTTGGGGTGGTGGACTGAGATTCTCAAGAGGTTCCTCTTAAAGGGCCTACAATGAACTTAAGATTCACACAGACCCACACTCTCTGTGATTCAGCACCAGGGAAACAGCTGGAAGGGCACAAGTAGCATATAGGGAAAGGGGGCATAAGTGAAGTGACTTGGCAACAGGGTGAGAGCTAAGAGATAGCTTCCTCCAGAAGTCAGGAATCTCCAGAGGCCAGGCAGTGGCATTGTCCCCTCTCTGAGCATTCCCCCACAGAGTCACAAAGCAGTAAAACAGGTTGCCCCGCCCTAGTGATTACCTAAGGCTCCACCTCACACAATTTATAGATGCCTTTTCTAAAATAATCCATGCTACTGAGACAAGGGGGGTCAGAGCAGCTCTACCTGATACACAAAAACAAACAAAGAGGTTGCCAAATTGAGGAGACAAAGAAATAGGGCCCAAGTGAAAAGATAGAACAAAATTTCCAAAAAAAGAACTAAATGAATTAGAGATAAGCAACCAATAAGATGCAGAATTCAAAACACTGGTGATCAGGATATCAAAAAAGAAAAAGAAAAAAGAAAAAAGAAACAAAACATTAGATATTTAAACAGCATAAAAATGACCCAGGCAGAAATGAAGTTTACATTAAGTGAAATAAAGAAAAATCTACAGGGAACCAACAGTGGAGGATATGAAGCTGAGAATCAAATCAATGATTTGGAATATCAGGATGAAAAAAGCATTCAATCATAACAGCAGGAAGAAAAATGAATTGAAAAAAATAAGGATAGACTAAGGAGCTCCTGGGACATTTCCAAACATACCAACATCTGGATCATAGGGGTGCCAGAAGGAGAAGAGAAAGAGAAAGAAACTAAAAACTTATTTGAAAATATAATTTTTAAAAATTCTCTAATTTTGTGAAGGAAATAGACATACAATTCCTGGAAGCACAGAGAATCACAAACAAGTTGGATCCAAAGGGCCACCCCAAGATGCATCTTAATTAAAATACCAAGGGTTAAAGATAAAGAAAGAATCTTAAAAGCAGCAAGAGAAAAATAAAGAGTTAACTATAAAAGTGTTCCCATAAGATCATCAGCTGATTTGTCAAAAGATGCTTTGCAGGCAAGAAGTATTCAAAGTGGTGAAAAGCAACCTACAATCTAGATTACTATATCCAACGAAGCTATAATTTAGAGTGGAAGGGGAGATAAAGTGCTTCCCAAATAAGGTAAAACTGAAGGAGTTCATCATCACCAAGCCATTACTATATGACATGTTAAAGGGAACTATGAAAAGAAAAGAAATCAAAACTATGAACATGAAAATGGCAACAAAGTTACAATTATCAAGAACTGAATCTGAAGAACAAACTAAGCAAAGAACCAGAACAGGAACAGAATCATAGATATGGAAATCATCTGGAGGGTTATCAGCTGGGAGGGAGAAGGAAGAGAATGGGGGGAAAGGTGCAGGGGTCAAGAAGTACAAATTGGTAGATACAAAATAGACAGAGGGATGTTAAGAACAGTATAAGGAATGAGAAGCCAAAGGCCTTATGTGCATGACCTTTGGACATGAACTAAGGTAGGGGATCACTGGAGGGAATAGGGGTGGGAGGTACTAGGTGAAGAAAGGCAAAGGGGGAAAATTGGGACTACCTGAATAGCATAATCAATAAAATAAAATTTTTAAAATGTCACCCCTCCCCTATTGCTTTATGACACCTTCAGTGTCTGATAGAATAAATTGAAGTCTTATAACTGCTATTTAATTATCAGACACAAGTATGCTAAAATTACTTCTATCCCCTAATTTTATTGTTCATTGTAGAGGTTTTAAAATATGCACAAATCCTTTGCCATTGCCTCCTTTAAGAGAGAGAGCTTAATTTTCCTCTCCTTGAATGAGGACTGGACTTTCAAACTGACTTCTAACAAGTAAAATCAAAATGGTGGTGTGAGACCTAAGAGTCTAGAATTTAGATCATGAAAGACACTATGGCTTCCTCCTCAGTTACTTATAGTCTCTTGGGCTATATTTAAGGGTGAGGCTAGCTGGCACATACGAACATTCAAGTTCCCTACAGAGAAGCCCACATAGTACCAAAATGCAGATTCCTGCCAGCAGCCATGAAGAGACACCTGGGAACAGATCCTCTACCCAGGGAAGCCTTCAGGTAACTGTGCCCTAAAACATCCTGACTGCTACTTGGTGAGAGACCCTGAGCCAGACTTATCCGCTAAGAAGCTTAATTTAGGAATATACATTCCTGACCCTCTGAGGTAATAAATGCTGTTTTGCACTGCTAAACATTGGGGTCATTTGTTAGACTGCGATAGGTAACTAATATATGCATTGGCTTTCTTTGTTTTGAATAGCTCTCAAAATATTGGAAATAGGTTTTCCTTCATCTCTGCAATCTTCTGGCAAAGATAACTTCAAAGTTTAAAAAAAAAAAAAGGAAATAATATTTTCCAAGGCAGAAAGTAAATATACAGAATTCATTAACCCATGAGGTATATAATAGATTGAATGTATTCTTAGGTTCAAGAAGAGCTTAGCTACATTTATGAATGGTATTCATTTATTAATTCATTCATAAGTCACTTTAAAGCACCTATTCAGTGTCAGTCATTGCACCTCAGAGTGATAGGTCCTTACTTGGTTATTAAGAAAAAATGACTTATGCTTGGAAGTGGCACATGCAACACTCCAAATCTGATGCAAGAGGGAACATCCACAGCCCTCCTTCAGTCCACACCAGAGTGGCCTCTGGGAGAAGAACTGAGGGGGCGGTGTGAAGTATGGGGCCAGGCAAGGATTAATTATTCCTTCGTAGTTAAGGTTTCTGAGTTGATCACTCACTGACTTCTAAATGATAACCCTGTCATTTTTATCTCTGTAGCATCCAATAAAGTTCTTTCCACTTTCAGAGACTAAGTATGCCCTCTCTACAGAGTGCTGCAGACATGAAAAGCAAAGCCGTGTATTACAGAACACCAATACAGTCGGAAAGCTAGAGTCCCATCATGCTTTGCCCAGCCAGAAATTTTTAGACACTTTAACAGGATACTCGTAGCATAGATGAAAAATGAATTTCATCTAAGTTGAACAGAGTAAATGAGGAAAAAAAAAAACCCCTCGAAGATCAAAGAACTGGGTAGGAGATACTTGAAGGCCTCAGATTATAGAAATGCTTGTAAGATATGAGTGTTTTCATTCAGTGCTATTAGGAAACCTGCAATTAAAGTGTTGGAAGTTTTTCTGAAACACACACACACATATACTCACAGGGAAATCAATCCCCTCTTATAAAAGAACAGTGGTAGGTATGCGGCGCGGTTTCTGTGCCACAGGAAAGCACAGCGCTTCTTGTGGAGAAGCAGCCACTCTCGGGTCAAGTCAATGTCACCTGTGGAAAGATATAATTTGCTGTACCAGTGAGAGCCCAAAGACAGCAACACCTCCCTAGGAGCCAGCCGCTTCTCCCACAAACCTCAAACAAAGATTATGAAAAACCTTGCTGCTGAGCCAGAGAAATGTGTTTTCTTTTGTAGAGCCAAGGAGGGCATTTATGTGACACTCCTGTCATCATCAACTAACAAGGTACGCAGGCGGGTTGCACTCCTGCATCCTCTCTGGAATTAGGTCACAAGGCCTCTTCTGAAGGGCATGGATGGCACCCTTCACATTTCAGCATGGCCAACACATTGCCAGCGCTCTCTTTGCAGTGCTGACCTACAACTAAAGTGTTTGAATAATTTAGACCCACTGTCTCTGAAAACGCAGTCCACACTGTGTGACACATTAGCAAATGAGGCTCAACCAAGAAAGTAGGATATGGATAGAACTGGAGTCTCATATCACACCTTTAGGAAGCAGTTCTAAAACTGTGGCCCTGGATTAGCAGCATTGGCAACACCTGGAATTTAGGAGGAAGGGACATTCTCAGCCCTGCCTTGGACCTCCCGAAGTGACATTCGAGACCCAGCATCCAGCAGTCTGTTTTAACGAGCCTTCCAGGATTCTCATGTATGTACAAGTTTTAGAACCAGTGCCTTAGAGGTATGTGTCATGATCCCACTCTGTAGCTATGTATAGATTAACATTCTATATTTCTATGTGTTATATATATATATATATATATATATATATATATACCATACTTCTATGTGTTATATATATATAACACATACTATATATATAGTATGTATGTATATATATAGTATGTGTTATATATATAATATATAGAATACTATATGTGTGTGTGTGTTTATAGTATTTATTCTATATGACCTATAGAATGGTATGGTAGAGGAGAACCTACATGGTTATTCCCATAGGTTATAAAGCAGTTACAGTTCTGTACTTCTGGATGCGAACACATGGATTCTTATCTTCCCTAACTTGTTTCAAGAGTCACGGTGGAAATCTCAGAATGCCTCCCCCATCAGACTGATCACTGCAGTGGCCTTTGTGCCCTGCAGCAACTAATGTTGACTCTGCTCAAGATGCATGCTGTGTCATGGTGTAATGCTCTCCCAGAGGCCAAGGACAGGCAGGCAATGCAGCTTGCACGACGATGTTAGGTAATTGTGTATGGCAAAAGCACAATAAGGCCCATACAGAGGAAAATTCTGTCCAGCAACAATTACTTCCAGAGGTGAAGGAAAAGTACTGTGTTCAGGACAGAGAGAGGCAGCAGACTGAGATCCCACTGCATCGTTTCTTCCTGTTATCCAAATTTCACTTAGAAAATGTGAGCTTCCTTCCTGACTAGAAAGAAGGAGGACCCATGCTTGCCACTTCAGTACAATAGCCTCTCAATTCAAGACTCTCACAGCTATTAAGCTAATGTTAGTACTGTGCTTCTGGGCTTACAAATACAAAGAGTTTAATGACTGCATGTGTAGTGTTATTACAAGCAACAGGAAGCAGAAATGTCAGGGCATGTGAAACCACAAATCAAATATCATTGTTCTCCTTGACACACTTACTCTGTTCTACAGGTGTCATTAGTCCCAGAAAGCTGACCTATCATTTCTTTAATCATAACTCTCCAGGATTATAGCTTCAACGGTAAAATTTTCTTCTCTCCTAATATTCAGGGAAAGATTTCTACAGTCATGTTTCTTACATAGTGTTAGTCAGAAAATGAATACAATCTTGATTCTGAGAGCTTTTGAGATGCCATGCAAGATCATACATAATTGTCATCATGTTT
This sequence comes from Noctilio leporinus, assembly GCA_004026585.1. Classification (NCBI taxonomy): domain Eukaryota; kingdom Metazoa; phylum Chordata; class Mammalia; order Chiroptera; family Noctilionidae; genus Noctilio; species Noctilio leporinus. Next base: position 58,205 of record PVIW01001899.1, on the reverse strand, counting down.
TTTATTAGGTTACTTTTCCAAGAGAAGATTCCAGAACTTCTTGTAGTGGTAATTATTATGAGCATACAGGAATAACTGTTGAGTGGCTCTGTAAAGGCAGGAAAGTGGGAGAGGATTAGAAGGGGTGCTAAAGTCTCAGGAATGGTCTCCAGTCCTGGTTCTAAAGAAAAGTTCTTAGCCGCATCAAAAACATTTTGATGTATTCTCACTATTCCTAGAATGGGCCTGGAAGATGAAACCATATTTAAAACTCCTGGCTCAACTCTCACAGAAATATGATTTCTGTAAGTGCTGCCATCCTAATGTCCATAACTTGAGGCATGTCAATAAACATCTCCATTTCTGTCCTGTTCTCATATCATGTGCAACATTATTTTTGATGGATATAATAGTTATTCTTAGCCCTCATTTTCCCTCCCCACCTTCCACATAGAGGTTGAAAAAGTGAGATTATCTGCTTTCCCAGATTCCCTTTCAGTTGGAGATAAGTAAGCATGTGACCCAGATCTAGCTAATGAACCAAAAAGAGGCTCTGGAAAAGCTTTTATTCCCACTGATATAAAAGCTGCAAAAAAAGATGCAAAACCTTTGACTTCTGCCCATTGTTTAAAATGCTGGTGTTGGGACATTCTGGGGTGAGAATCAAGTGACCTTGAAGGGCAATTTCAGGATAAAAGTGATCCGGCTGAGGATGGAAAAGTGAAAGGATGGAGAAACCCTGAGCCTCTGGTGGTGTCACCAAGTCACTGGGTCCAACCTGAAAATGCCTACCTCGAACTCATTAATGTGTGAAAGATCAAATGTCTTTATTGATTAAGATATCATTTGATGGGGTTACCTATTATTTACAGCCCAAGTCATTCCTATTTGAAATATGTATCATAGGTCAGAAATTGCCTTTAATTCTTTGTTTAGAAACTACTAAGGTTCCATGGCTTATCACTTTCCTACATGCATATTTTATTCTCTCCATTGATGTTGTCACCTTACTGGACATGTGAATCAAAACATAATTTAGAGACTGAATGTTTGTTCACTCCATAGATTTATATATTAAAGCCCTAAACCCTGACATCATAGTATTAGAAATGGGACTTTTGGGAGGTAATCAGAAATAGATGAGGTCATCAGGGTGAGGCCTTGGTCCAATGGGATTAGTGGCCTTTTAAGAAGAAAGGTGCCTGAGAGCTCTCTCTCTCAATCTCCCTCTCTCTCTCCCTCTCTCTCTCTCTCTCTTTCTCTCTCTCTCATAGCGAGAAAGATGTTGTCTATAAGCCAGGAAGAGAAACTTCACCAGAAGCCAACCATGCTGGAACCCTGATCTTGGATTTTCAGTCTCCAGAACTAAGAAAATAAATTACTATTGTTTAAGCCTTCCAGTCTATGGTATTTTATTACGGCAACCTCAGCAGACTAACATATCTGTTTGTTAATTTCATTGTAGAGACATTACAGACAACAAATTAAGAAAAAAGTAATTGTTAATCATTTGCAAAGTTAAATTTTAGAAATGTTAACTTATAATATGTTGAAAGTCTCTGTAATAAGGTTCAAAGCAGAATAAGCCCCACAATCTATCTCCAGCAATGACTGCTATTTCCTCCTCACCTACACCCTCTTTCTTCACAATCTTAGAGAACTTGGCTTATTTCATTTATGAAACTTTTTATTATTGTCTTTCAATATAGGCATTTGAGTATACAAAAAAGTGTGCGCATAATCATTGACAATATAATGATCAAAAGATTGTTTATGCTTCTTTCTCCTTTTCACATGAATAAGCCCTTGAGTCCAGGGCCCATGAAAATGATAAATTACGTCTGTACATTGAGGTGGCAGCCCTTGAGTGCCTGATGCTTGATGAGAGACTTAAATTTCTGTTACAGAAAGTATAAGTTTATAGTCATCACTCTGAGTTAAGGGTTTTATATATGAACTATCTTTAAATAAAGATTGATAGGACCCTTAATTTTTTTAATTGTGAAATAAAACCTTAGTAGATGACTAAGGTAAAAAGTTGGGAATAAAATATTTTTTTAAGTTGAGTTATTTTCTCACCATTAAAAAATAGTAGAGTATAGAATAATATGTTTTTAAATAAGATTGTGAGTAGAAATGTGCTATATTATAGATTCTATAGAACTCTTGGTGCATTAAGAACATTTTGCAGATGTCACTATCACTTACAAAAATAACAGTGATAAGACTGGCATACTATCTCATATAAATCCTATTAAAAAATTACTTCATGCAAAAATAAGGTACCAAGAAGTTATCTCAAAATTATATTATTTGCTAAGCTAATCTAGAAAGCTTCATAAATATGTATATATGCATATATGTATGTGTGCATTATTTATAACATTTATACATATAATACATATAACATTTATATAATACAAGGTCTGTCCAGCCATTGTTAATATAATGATAATAGTTTGCATAAAATCAATGTAACCTGGCAGCCAAGAAGAGTGGACTGGAATGCACATGAGTGAACAATGCTACTTAGTCAGTGGGGATGGGAGACACCATTGAGTGAGCATGTGTGCAGTATGGCAGTCTCATTCAAAATGACTGAGTAGAGCAAAGAATCTACATCAAATTTTGCCTAAGCTTGAACATTCCTCTGTAGAAACTATTTAGATCAGGAGTGTCAAATTTATTTTCACTGGAGCCACATCAGCTTCGTGGTTGCCTTCAAAGGGTTGAATATAATTTTAGAGCTGTTTAAATATAACTATTCCTTAACAGTTAAGTGAGCCGGTTAGAAACAAGGTGCCAGGCCGAAGGTGCCAGGTGGGATACAACAAGGTGGAGGGCCTTGTGTTTGCCACCTGTGATTTAAATGATTCAGAAGGCCACACTATGGGCAATTCATGATTGGCAGCTTCATCACAACAATGCACCCACTCCTGCACCACATCTTGTGCAGAGTTTTTTGATGAAACACCAAATCACCCAGGTGACTCAGCCTTATTACATCCCAGATTTGGTGCTCTGCAACTTCTGACTTTTCCCGAAACATAGTAACCTTTGAAAGAGAAGAGATTTCAGATCATCAATGAGATTCAGGAAAATGCAATGTGGCAGCTGATGGTAATTGAGAGAGGAAGAACTGTGTGAGGTCCCAAAGTGCCTACTTTGAAGGGGACTGAAGCACCATTGACCTATAGACAATGTTCCTTTCATCTTGTATCTTCTTCAATAAATGTCTCTTTTTCATATTACATGGTTGGATACCTTCTGGACAGACCTCATATATATGACACACATATGTAACATTTATTCATATTAGGCTCAAATGAGATAAAATTGAACATAGTTCTTATTTCATTTTTTAAAAAATAGTTGGCATTATTTTAGGCGTAAGAAAGGGGTAAAAAGCAATACCGTCAACTTGAACACTCTGGTAGTTTTTTTAAAACTACCTAGCGCTTGTTCTGACTGCTTAAAAATAAAAATGATTTAGGAGCAAGTAGGTTTAAAGCAATCTTTAAGTCAAGTAGTATATAAAAGCAATTATAGGGGGTAACATGTTCTATGCTATGTGGGGAAAAGTGTATAAAAATGTCAAAATACTAGCAATAAAAAGACTATAAACTTCATCCTCATGTCCAGCCAGGAAATGAAAGATCGTTGTACAGCCTGTGCTTTGAAAAAGTTTAAGTGTTCTATGAGTTAAGACATTGTAGGATCAGGTCATTACTACTTCCCAGAAGGGAAAAGGGGGAGAAAGTATACACAACATCAAAGTGGCTGTTTTATAACTTTCTTTCTACTTCTTTGTACATAGGCTTTCATGGGGAAAATAAAAGGCAGACAGGGTTTCTCTAATGTTTCTTCCTTCATCACCCATGTGTCCTGAATGTATCCTGCCCTTCACTGTGGTGTCTCCTCCCTCCACAAGGGTCCAAGGCTGTGAACCCCATCTGACCTGCCTCCCAGATAGCACCCCATGTCCTGTTCCTCCTCCCCTCTCTCCCTGTCCCTCCCCTACTCTTGCTGCCTGCCCCAACGCCATTCTCCAGAGTCTTGCTAAGTAACTTGCCAATTACATCAATAATAAAAGCTAAACACTTCTCACTGATAAATGACAAAGTGTGTTACTCATCCTAGGAGACACTTCATTTTAATGACTTGCACCAAAAAGAAAATGACACAGACCTTTCCGGCAAGGCCTGTAAAGAAAGCCTCTGTGGATGTTTGAAATTTCTCCATTCAAACCTTTTTACACAAATTCCTAAACCCTCCCAAACTCAACCAAGATTTAGCCTGCTAATCTCACTTTTAGTTACACCAGAAAAAATAAACAAATAAATAAACACAAAAACCCTCAAACCCACCAGATCTTAAATCCTGAGATTTTCTTACCTTAAAAATGCCTTCACACATTAAAAATAAAATAAAATGTATGCTTTTGCTGTCCAAGTTGCCCTTGAACTGTGGGGGACCCTGACCCACAGTAAAATTCCCCAGTGCCACTAATGAACTAAAAACCATCCCAAACTTCTCAGCGTAAAAGGAAGAAGATCTGAACAGTGGCTGAAGGCCAAAGACCCAGTTCTTTTTTCCCAAAGGCCTTTTATTGAAAGGGGTAAACTTGGAGTCATGTAGCTTGTCAATCAATGCTAATCAATGCTAATTACAGGAAAATAGAAAAATGAGTGATGGGGCAGGGAGAGCTCACTCAGGTCAGGATGTGCATTCAAATTTTAAAACTTCTGCAGTTGATACAACAAAGGATCAGGAGAGGTAAGAGAACAGGCCAGGCTTCATAGTAATTAAAGTACTTAGCCATGATCTAGTCCCCTTCCCCCCAGGGCCACTGATTTTACATGGAAACATGTATGTATCCAGCATTCCCAGTCTTCCAGTGTGGACTTACAGATTTAGCCTGGCCCACGCAGGACTCCAAGTTTCCATGCTTTTCCCAGGTGGGCCCCAACATTAAACAACACAGGTTTGAACTGCATGGTCACCTTATATGTGGCTATTTTTCAGTAAATATACGATGACCCTTCCTATGCCCAGGTTTCACCTCCCTAAATTCAACCAACCACAGATGGAAAACAGTATTTTCCTTTAAAAAATTTTTTTTTTAATTTATTATTTTCAAAGAGTGGGGAAGGGGAAAAGGTAGAGAGGGAGAAAGACTCAATGTATGGTTGCCTTTTATCTACCTCCAGCTACAGACCTGGATGGAGACCTGGCTTGCAATATGATTATGTGCCCTGGCTGGGAATTAAACCAGTGACCTTTGGGTTCACAGGCAGTGCCTTATCCACTGTGCCACCAGCCAGGGCAGGAAAATAGTATTTTCAATCTGCAGTTGGGAATCCGTGAATGTTGAGGTCCAATTGTATGCATTGGTTCATGCAATTTTATGTAAGGGGCTTGAGCATCTCAGATTGGTATTTGCAGGGTGTCCTGGAACCAATTCTCCTCAGATACTGAGGGACAACAGCTATAGTTAAGTTTTTGGGGGATCAAAAGTTATACACAGATTATCTCAACAGTGCAGGAATCGGCATCCTTAACCCCAGCATTGTTCAAGGACCAGATGAATATTAATTAAAAGTTTAGCTCTGACCAGATAGCTTGGTTGGTTGGAGCATCAACCTGATGCCCCAAGGTTGCATGTTCAATCCCCAGTTGGGACACATATAGGAAGCAACCAATGAATGCATAAATGAGTGGAACAAAAATTGATGTCATCTTGCTTCTCTCTCTTTCTCTCTCTGCCTTTCTCCCTCTCACTCTCCCTCTCTCTGCCCTCCTTCCTTCCCTCCCTCCCCACCCTCTCAATAAATAAAATTAAATTAAAAGTTTAATAAATCAAGTCTTCAGGTTTGAGTGGAAGTTTTATCTATATGATTGTACTAGTTTTCTACTGCAGCATAATATATTACCATAAACAGAGATACTTAAGGCAACATTTACTTATTAGCTCATAGTTCTACAGGTCAGAAATCTAGGTAGGCTCAACTGAGTTATCTACTTAGGTTCTCATAGGCTGAAGTCAAGGTGCCAGTAGGACTGGACTCTTATTTGGAGCCTCTGAGAAAGAATCATTTTCAAATTCATTTGGATTGTTGACAGAATTCAGTTCCTTATGGTAATAGGACTGAGGTCTTTGCTTCCTTAGCACCTGTCACTTAGGGACCACACTCAGTCTTGGATGCTACTCTCTGGTCCTTGTCTGCAAATCCCTCCATGTCAACAACACAACTTTCTTCACACTCATTCGCACTCAGGCTTCCAATCTCCCTGAATTTCCCTTCCGCCACCAGCCTGAGAAAATTGCTTGCTTTAAAAGGGTTCATGGGATTAGGTTGGTCCACTTGGGTAACTCCATACTTTAAGGCCAACTAATTAGTAACCTTAGTTACATGTAGAAAATCCTCCTTTGTCCTGTAAAGTAACAACAGCAGGAGTAACATTGGAGGTAAAGTTTATGGGGCCTTCTTAGAATCCACCATGGTGATCTTCCGGGAATTTGCTTACAATGCTTTTAGAGTAGTCTTTATTTTTGCTCGTTTTAAATAAGTGATTTGTGTAGATGTCTTGGCTGTCTCAAATAGACAGATAATTCTTTAGGGCAAGTAAGGTTTCTTTTCTTAATAAATTACTTTGGAAGAGAGATAGCTAAGACAAATAGTAAAGTAAAAAACAGCTGACTTTTGAACAATGTGGCATTTGGGGCATTGACCCTCACACAGTCAAAAATCTGCATATAATTCTTGACTCCCATGAAACAAGTTTTCCCTTGGTACCCACAGGGGATTTTTCCAGGGATCCTGTAGATTCCCAAATCCAGGGATGCCCAACTGTGAATCAAAAATAGTGCAAGTAGTTCCTATTTAAAAAATCTGCATATAAGTGAACGCATGCAGTTCAAAGGTATTGTTCAAAGATCACCTTTATAAGGAGGGTGTTAAGTTTGTTATGTCTACTTGGGTAGCAAAGAGATAAGTTGCAATTTAGGTAGGGGGTTCAGAATTCTGACTAGAAAAATCAAATAGTAAAAAGTTGAAAACTTGGGTGAGTCCAAAACTTGAAAGACACACATGATCCTTTGGACTATGAAACTAAATATTATCCCAATGGAAAGCTGCAAGCTTGGACTGCCAGAATAAAGCAGCTGAAACCAAATTGTTAGAAAGGGCCCACAGAGTTGGTTGGCGCTGTGGCTTCAGGTAGTCTCATCCTTGAAGAAGCACCAAAGTGCTGTTCCCAGGCCACATTCCTTTCCCTTGAGACACATGAGTAAGCCAAGACAAGTAGAATAGGGAAATGGAGACAGTTAAATAAGTGGTCAAGCAGTTTACAGCCATCTAGTAAATAGCAAAACTCTATCTTTCTTAACCAAGGACATAAGAGTAAATGGGTTACTCTTCTCCCCAACCAGAGAGTAAAACACTTAAATCACCCTACTCATGGAGATAGTTGACATAAATCCAATTAGTGTCATTTGTGCCAACCACACCCAAGGACAGACAAAATCAGGGGAATAAACCTCATTTTGGGGCATCAGTATAAAGCTGATGAATGTTCTATGAGATCCTCCCCTAAGATCTCCCCTAGAATTCCCACCATTAGAAAACAGATAAGAATCCTCAAGACAAAACCCAGCACAGGCTCTTTCTAGAGCACACACATGCCTTTCTTCCCTCTCAGGCATGCGTCTTTACTTTCCCCCAAACTGTAAGGGCCCTTACAAGACTTGCAACCAGGGAGTATGGAGCTGCAGCAGCTTGTCCCAGGCTTAGCTCCAAGCCCCTTTTTCTCTGACTTTTCAGGGAGCCAATGCAGTCCCCAACCTTGACTCACTATGTTCACTGTGACTTTCACTTCTCAGTGAGTCCATGCAGCCCTGCATGGCTCACTCCTTTCCTCTAATGTTTGCAGGGAGCCAGAGCTCTCCTTCTGCTTCTTCTACCATAAAGCCCTTCCTTTGTTTCATTGTCCCCAGCTTTAATAAATATATTTTTAAAATCATCTGGACTTATGTTGTGAAACTTTTTTTGCATTAAGTCAAGAACTCACATAGTACCGGCCAGTTCAAGGCAGACATGCTCCAAGGTCTGGTCCCTGTCTGGTGATACTCTGACCTGGACCAGTAACTGTCTTCTGGTCCTAGATTTTTAACCAAGCAGACACAGTAGGCCCTCTCTCTCTCTCTCTCTCTCTCTCTCTCTCTCTCTCTCTCTCTCTCTCTCTCTGCTTGGTAATTGATAAGCAAAGTATAAAACATGATAATTTCATATATGTATACTTTGTGAAATCATTACCACTATCAGGTTAATTAACATATCAACCCCCTCACATACTTAAGTGTGTGTGTTGAGAACACTGAAGAGCTACTTTCTTAGAAAATTTCAAGTATACAATACAGTATTATTAACTAGAGACACCAAGCTACACATTAGATCCCCAGAGTTTATTTATCTTATAGGGGCTTGTACCCTTGGACCAGCCTCCTCCCCATTTTGCCACCCGCCCCCACCAACCCCCTGACAACGACGTTCATATTCTGTTTCTGTGAGTTCAGCTTTCCGTTGTTTTAGATTCTGCACATAAGTGCAATCACACAGTATTTGTCTTTCTCTGTCACACATCACAGGGTCTTGATGATAATCTGCTCCCTTCAGTCAAGTAACTGAGTGTGCAACTTTTTTTTGTATAAGCTGTCTTAGAGTTATTGTGTTGCTTTAAATATGCTTTATCTGTTTTAAGGTGTTATAGGTAAGAGAATCATCTTTATTAAATTTATAGGTCCGATTTATTAAATTTACAAGAGTTTTATAAAAATACACACAAATATCTTGCATGTTAGATTTGTAAGTTTACCCTACTAGGTGTTTGAAATATTTGAATCACTTTATCAAATTGGTAATGATAGTTTGAACTATTTAAGAAAATCTAGTTAATAAAGTTTCTATGTCATGTTAACATTTAACGGCTTACCCACCAATGTTATAAGCTAATGGAGCATTAATTAAGTTACAAATAAATTAAAGTGTTTAAAATGATCACAATCTCACTTGCAAATATAGTGACAAGATTTGTGAGTTAAAAGTACAGCCTTATAAAACTTGGTTATGAAATGTATATTTTTTATAAATGAAAGATTAACACAACATAAGGAAATATAACTATAATCTCCTGGGCACTAAAAACTCAGTTGTCATTTTTAAACACTGAGGAGCAATAAAACTGTAATGGAGATTAATCACAATAGCTACTACTTATGAGGTACCAACTCTATGTCTGTTCTGTGATATATTCTGAGTTTGTTCATCTATTTGTTTTTCTTTGACTATAAGAGATAATATAAAGTGCCTTGCTCTATAACTGTGTGTTAAATTGAGCTGATAATCTTTTAAAATTAAAACTATTATTCTACATATTAGTTGGAATTTCTTTGATCACAAGTATCAGAAGAAAAATGAAATCAAACTTTTAATAATAATAATAGCAAGAACACAATAAGAAGAAAGAGATTTAGTGGTCAAGTCATTTAAGAAATCAAGAGATAAAGCCCTGGCTGGTGGCACAGGGGATAAGGTGCTGGCCTGCAAACCCAAAGGTCCCTAGTTCAAATTCCCAGCCAGGACACACAACAAGGTTGCAAGCCAGGTCTTCAGCCAGGTCCGAGTCAGGTGAAAGACAACCACACATTGATGTCTCTCTCTCTGTCTGCCTCTCTTCCCTTTCCTGTTCTCTAAAAATAATAAAAATTAAATCTAAAAAAGAAAGAAAGAAAGAAGAAAAATGAATAAACAGTCCAGCTATGAGGAGTGCAGGTAACTGACAGCCACCAGCTACTGGGCATTCAGCATCCTCTACTGGTGGTCCCTTGAGCTGAGAATCATACTCTTTTTGCACAGCCTGGTTAGTAAGCATAGCAAGAATACCAGGACCTGGGCATTTCTGCTTAATGTGGGACTTCTCCAAGAAGCAAATTTTGTGCTGAAGCTCCTAATGAGTTAGTAGGACTCTAAAGCCTGCATCCATAGTCCAAGCTCCCACCACCCAACCTTATTTCATACCATTTGCTTTCAAAGGGTTCAGACCTATATCAAGGATTAAAGACTTTCACTGTCCAATATGCTCCTTCTATCACCTTATCTTTCACCAGCCTTACCCCAGTAAATCTTGGACACTGGTAACTCCATCTCTGAGCCTGCTTACTGGAAACCCTGAATGGACATTTAGGCAAAGTTCGGTCCAGCAGTTTGATGATGCCACACAGCCCCACTGTCTTTCTGTGTCTCTACTCTGCCTTCCCTCTAGGGCTGTCACTCTTTATGACAACATCTTTGCCGCAAGCATTTCCTAGAGCTACCTGCTTTTTCACTCACAACTGGTGAAAGAAGTGAGCCTCTTTTTGTAGCATTCATGAGAGAGAATAATTTTCTCCTCCTGACCCATCAAACACCTCCTTTCTGTCCCTGTTAAGACAGTCTGAATCATAATCCTAACCCAACCATCATACTAGAACCTATCCTTAGAGCTGCCATGAAATCAATTCCAACCAGTCCGCAGGGCTAGGAGGCTCTGGGTCCCATTAGAAAGGGGATAGAGAGAATGAATACTGGGGATGCAACCACTGCATTCCCTGTGATGCTTACTTCAAGTAGTTTCTCTTAAGAAGAAAAAACAATTTATAATACCCAAAACAGTAACATTTTGACATTTACTCTTACCGTAGTCCACAGGTCCATGCACCTGACCTAATATGAGATAATAATCAAGGCTGGATACATATAGTACTTACTGCTATGAATTCTACTTATGCAGGGCCCTTATTTTGCAATTTTGCAATTACTGGGGAATAACACTTCTGCACAATTAATAAACTTTTTTTTTTGTTTTCTCCAACTAAATTTGGGCCCTAGACTATTATGAAATTTACCTCTGAAGTAAACAGTATACCCTATTGACTTTATTTTCTTGGGAATATTTTATCTGTTTTAGTTGTTTGCAATTACTTTATAAAAATGGTCAAATACCAGCTAGGTTCTTGGTTCTAAATTAAAGGGTAAGCACCTTTGAACACTACCCACATCACACCACAGAATTAGTTTCATGAGGACACCACTGCTACCTGCAATGGGCATAGACACCAGAACATGAGCTAATAATTCAGGCAGCAGAATCCAAAAGCTGTCATTGGAACTGTGGCCACAGCAGCTTTTGTGGAATCTGGATATCCTGCCACCTCTGCCTCAAACTTCCCAAAGGAGATTCTGTTGAGTTCTCCCTTCTTCAAGTCATTGGCTTCACATTGAAACAGAGGCCAGTGCCTCTAATAGCAGTGCGTACATCCTGAGCCCTGGCTGCAAAGGAAGAAGTGGGCATAGATTCTGTCTGTCAACCTCAGCTTTTAGAATGGAAGGTGAGCTCTGCCTTCACAAAATGGAAGATTCCAGATGCTGGGTTCTTTGCAATTGCTTTTGTTCTGCTAGAGTCTCCTGCATGTGATCCTCATAAGTACTTTATGATGAAGACTTTTGATTAAGATGGAGGCATAGGTAAACATGGCTTGCCTCCTCACACAACCACAGCAAAAATTACAACTAGACTATATCACCCAAAATCATCAGAAGATTGAGCTGTATGGAAAGTACAACAACCAAGGATTAAAGCTACATTCATCAAGCTATGGCAGGGGCGGGGGGGATGCGGAGATACAGAGACACAGAATGAACAGTCCCACATCCATAGTGGTGGATAAAAATCGGGAGGGATACCTTAGGAACAAGGGATCCTAGCCCCAGACCAGACCACCCAGCCAAGGATTCCAGCATCAGGAAGATAATTCCCCATAACTTCTGGCTGTAAAAGCCAGTGGCAGTTGGGGCAATGGAAGAAACTATGCAATTCTCAGGAGTCTCCTCTTAAAGGGCCCACAGTGAATTTAGGACTTAACACAGACTCACTCTCTGTGGGCTTCAGCACCAGGGCACAGCTAGAAGGGCACCAATGCCATACAGGGAGAAATTAAAGTGACTGACATCAGGGTGAGTGCCAGGGGACACCTCCTTCCCAGATAAAACTCCAGAGACCAGGCAGCAGCATTGTCCTTTTATGAGCTCTTTCCCACCAGAGTCACAAAATGGGGACACCATATGAGGGAATCCATCAACCTGGTACACATGGATTGCCCTGCTCTAGTGATTACCCATCCAGTTTATTGGTGTACTTTTCTATAATAGGCCATGCTACTAAGACACGGAGTCAAAGCAGTTTATCTAATACATAGAAATAAACACAGAGAGGCTGACAGGTTGAGGACACAAAGAAACATGGCCCAGATGAAAGGACAAAACAAAACTCCAGAAAAAACTAAATGAAATGGAGATAAGCAATCTATCAGATGCAGAGTTCAGAACACTAGTTATTAGAATGCTCAAGGAATTTAGTGAAGACCTCAGCAGCATAAAAATGATCCAGTCAGAAATGAAGGTTACACTAAGTAAAGAAAAGAAAAGAAAAGAAAAGAAAAATTTACGGGGAACCAACTGTGAATGGCCAAAGCCAAGAATCAAAGCAATCATTTGGAATATAATAAAGTAAAAAATCAACTAGTCGGAGCAACAAGAAGAAAAGAGTCCAGAAAAGGAGGATACATTGTTAAGGAGCCTCTGAGATAACTTCAAATGTCCCAACAGTTTAATGAATCATAGGGATGCTGGAAGGAGAAGAGAAAGAGTAAGAAATTGAAAATTTATTTGAGAAAATAATGAAAGAAAACTTTCCCGATTTGGTGAAGGAAATAGACATACAAGTCCAGGAAGCACCCACAGAGAGTCCCCACAAGATGGACCAAAAGATGACCACACCAAGATACATCATAATTAAAATGCCAAGGGTTAAGGATAAAGAATCTTAAGAGCAATTGCAGAAAAGCAGATAATTACCTACTAAGGAGTTCCCATAAGACTACCAAGTGATTTCTCAAAAGAAACTTTGCAAGTTAGAAAGGGTTGGTAAGAAATAGTCAAAGTCATGAAAAGCAGGGGCCTACAGCCAAGATTATTTACATAGCAAAGATGTCATTCAGAATCAAAGGGCAGATAAAGAACTTCCCAGACAAGGGAAAACTAAAGGAGTTCATCATCACCAAACCATTATTATATGAAATGTTAAAGACACTTATTTAAGAGGAAAAAAGATAAAAACTATGAATATTAAAATGGCAATAAATACATATCTATCAACACAATTGAATCTAAAAAACAAACTAAGCAAACAAGCAGGACAGAAATGGAATCACAGGTATGGAGGTCATTTGGAGGGTTATCTGTTGGGAGAGGAAAAGGGGAATGGGGGAAGAAGTACAGGGATTAAGAAGCACAAATAGATAGTGGGATGTTAAGAATAATAAAGGAAACGGAGAATAAAAAAAATACACATATGACCTATGGACATGAACTAAGAGGGTGATGCTGGGGGAAATGGAGGGTAGTGGGTAGAGGGGAGCAAAGGGTGAAAAACTGGGACAACTATAATAGTATAATCAATATATATATATATATATATATATATATATATATATATATATTTTTTTTTTTTTTTTTTAAAGATGGAATTTATGTGAGTTTTTCTTAGTATCCAATGCTTTGAGGAAAAAAATACACTGGTGCTCAAATATCTTAGTCAAGGACAGTGTCAGTCACAACTGTCAACATTCCCATTCAGTTTGGATTTTCTGGGAAAGCTGGTTACCATCTTAATTTGTATTCTCTTTCGCTTTTGTTAGCAAGGCAAAAGTATACTGCTTTTATTAAAGCTAAACCCATAGACTTTGTAGAGAGTACTTACCACTATTATCTCACCATTCCTATAAACATTCATCTCGGGAAGATTAAATTCAACTCAGCAAATGTTTATTCAGCTCATAATAAATGCAAGGCCTTGTGCTAGGCAATAAGGGATGACAAATTTGTCTTAAATTGTCACTGCAGTGACTACTGAATTATTTTAATTCTTCATCATAGAAGAATTGGGTATTAACTATTCATGATCTACTTTTATATTTCATTGTCAATTTTCCCTTATTTCCAATTTGACAGAAAAACTCCAAGTCTCCATAATACATTTTTAGAGGTTAATCTTTACTGCAATTTCTCTCTTGTTCATATTATGAATATCATTGTGGAATTTAGGCCATATATACTTGAATACGAAATGCAACTGTTAAAAATGTTAATTATTTATGTATAAAATGTATTACTGTTCTTATTATGACAAAGGAACATTAGAAATTCACAAATGTAAGTATGTGTTTGAGGAGAAATACTGTTTACATTTGCATTAGTGCTAACATGGTATTTAGTAGGTGTTAACAGCCGAGGAGCATTGAGAGAAAATACTGATCAGAACTCAGTTTTAATGCTGGAGCCTGTTGCAATGATGTACTATTTGGACTGGATAAAAAGATAAAGATTGTGACTCATCTTGTTTTTTAAAGATTTTATTCATTATTTTTTAAGGAGGGGAAGGGGGGAAGGAAGAAAGGTAGAGAGACATCAATGTATGGTTGCCTTTTGTGTGCCTCCAGCTCAGGACCTGGCTGCGGCCTTGGCTGGAGACCTGGCATGCATGTTTCCTGACTGGGAATCAAACCAATGGCTCTTGGATTTGCCCACTGGCTCTCAATCCACTGAGCCCCACTAGCCAGGGGTCCATGACTCATCACTGAATTGAATTTTGAATTGACTTTCATTATCATCTTCATATTCAGAGAGTCTTCACTTAACATCATCAATAGGTTCTTGGAAACTGACTTAAAGTGATCCAATTTTACAATAGGCTAATAGATATAAATGAGAATTAAGTTTCTGTGGCATATTTCTGGTCACAAAAACAGCACCAAATTTCTAAATAAAGGCCTGAAACACTTCTAACGTTAAACATGAAAATAAACATGAACTGTACATTCATTTAAGAAAGATTAAGAGAATTATTTTCCAACCTGCTTATTCTGATCCAAGATCACAGGTGGCCTGAGACTGTCCTGGCAGCTCAGGACATAAGGCTCAATCCCACCCTGGATGGGACGTCCTCCCATCGCAGGGCCACTCACACACACCACACTCACTCAGTCTGGGACAAGTCGGACATGCCAATTCACCCTCTGTGTACATCTGTGTGACATGGGGAAGCTGGAGTAGCCAGGGAGAACCCACACTGACATAGAGAATGTGCAAACCCCACACAGACAGTGACCATAGCCTGGGAACTGTGCTTTCTGTCCCTCATCAACATTATAACAAAATGACATTATTCAAGGACGGGACATATTTGGCACTTTGCAATCCATTCTAATTTTTCCTAAGTCAATTATATAAAGACTTTTCATGTTATACTCTAATACTTTCATTTTTACACCTAAAATCAAGCCTTGATCACAGGGGTGATGAGATCTCACTTTTTACTTTAATTTCCAAAGTGAGACATTAGCTGGGAAGAAGTTAGTAGTAGCCACAGAGGAAAGTTAAGACCTCAGTCTCTGTAGTCAAACAAGCTTAGGTTTCTCCCCACTGGTCATGTCATTTTTGGCAATACATTACCTCTTTAAGTGTGAGCTTTCATCTCTAAAGAGGAACTCACAATCATACTTTCCACAGATTACTGCTGGGGAGGATTAGCTAACCACTTTCTAGATGTTTACCCAAGAGAGACAAAGACTTGTAACACTCCAAAACCTATACACAAATGCACTCTTTAAGCAGCTTTATTCATATTGCCAAGAACTGTAAGTGACCCAAAATGTCTATCAATTGTTGAATGACTAAACAAAAATATGGTACATCTGTGTTATGTAATACTAGTCAGCAGTATAAAGTAACAAACAACCAATGCATGTAATAGCATGCCTGAACCTCAAAATTGTATGGCTGAGTGAAAGAAGGCAGGCTCAGAAGGTTACATACTATGCTATTCTGGGAGGGCAAAACTATAAAAACCAA
The DNA here is from genome assembly GCA_004026585.1 of Noctilio leporinus. Lineage (NCBI taxonomy): Eukaryota > Metazoa > Chordata > Mammalia > Chiroptera > Noctilionidae > Noctilio > Noctilio leporinus. The sequence continues at coordinate 42,222 of PVIW01001899.1, read as the reverse complement.
CAATCAGTGGTTGCCAGAGTCTAGGGCTGGTGGTAGGAGATTGACCCCAGCAGGGCTTATGTGAACTTTTTGCCAGAGTGAAAATATTTTATATTTGGATTGGGTAGTATTTGCATGATTGTATACATTTGTCAAAACTCATAGAACTGTGCACTTAGAGGGTAAATTTTACTATATGTAAATTATAACCTCAATACCCTGACTTAAAAAATGTCACTAATAATACCGTAAAATGCTGATAAAATTTTTTTAAAACCTCTTGAATAGCATGATTACCACTAAGCACTTAATGTTAGTTATTATTATTATTATTATTATTAAGTTGATTGACAGCAGCATGAAAAAAAACTGATAAAGCACTACTCTATTTATTTTAGAATATAGGTTAGAGTTTAATCTACTTAAGTGTCCAAAATTTTTTATGTTTCTATAGATTCAATATTTCAGCTTAGGAAGACACAGGGTCTAAGCCCTGGCTGGTGGCACAGGGGATAAAGTGCCAGCCTGCAAACCCAAAGGTCGCTGGTTCAATTCCCCAGCCAGGGCACATAACCAGGTTGCAAGCCAGGTCTCCAGCCAGGTCCGTAGCTAGAGAGGCAGGTGAAAGGCAACCATACATTGATATCTCTCTTCCTCTCTGCCTCTCTCCCTATACCTCTCTCTAAAAATAATAAATAAAATTTAAAAAAATTTTAAAAGACAGATAGACAGACACAGGGTCTAAATGGCAAACCATGTGCAAGTTCAGTGAAACCAAGGAGACAGAACTTTATAGAGAAGAGGAAACTGGGAGAGCTGTAATAAACAGTCATCCTGCCAGGTTCCACCCGGCACCTTAGAGCATGAGAGATCCCACTTTCCGCCTCTGGACTTCATTTTAAATGAGGTTTTTGGTTATTAATGTTTACCACATCTAGGAATGTACTATCTATCAATTCACTTTGAAATGACAAGGTTATAGGAGGCTGATTTACATGAACTAATCTGCGAAGGCATCGATGTGTCAAGGTGACATCAGTCACCAGCAGAGTTATAGCTGCCACTGATCAGCACAGCCCTGTGCTCCAGCGTGGACATCACAGAGTCTCTTCATGGGCAGGTCCAAAGAGAAGCCTGACTGGCAGGGGTGTCCACTTGAGAGAGGGCAGTTTTTCCTGAAGGACACTCAGTCCCGGTCAGAGTGAAAGCCCCATCAACCATTCCTGTTTTCATAATTCACCAGCCAATGTCTTTGTTTATTGAACAGTGCAGGATGAAAAAATTCAACCAACTAAATTTGAAAATCAGGGTGGCTTTATTAAGTGATTCCTCCCATCGAGCAAACAGATGGGCTCTCTGAGGGACTGTACAAATTGGGAAGGTTTCTATATAGGCAGAAGGGTGGACAGAGGAGTTATTAACAAAAGAAAATAATTATTTTTGGCCAAGGCATTTTCTTTTGAGGGGGAAGGAGGAGAAGAAAACAGGAAGAGTTTTTATTTGCGGATTGCTTCTTCTTTCTATGGAGGATGGAGAGAGCCCACCTGACAGATTGCTTCACTGGTGTTGACCAAAATATTCCAGGCGAGATCATTAAGGCTAGGACACTGGAAGAGTGTCCTACACTACAATTAGATCAGGTATTAAATCTGGATTTCCTATCATGGGCTTTCAGCACGAGTCATGCCATTTTGAGCCTGTGATTTTCTCTTTGACAAATCCTACCTCTTCCTCCCTCCACTCCCCGAGATTTCGCCTGTATTGAATTTGGTGTTCAATACAGACTGCAAGCTTTTATTTAACGTTACTCTCATTCTTTCATGGGTCACTTTTGCTTGTTTAAGAATCAAAGATTGTTTTGATTTTTATATTGCCCCATAACAAACCAAAGCTTAGTGGGTCAGACAACAGCAACCATTTTACTATTAATTCTCCCACTTTGAGAGGTTGACTGGGCTCACTCAGTTAGGAGGTTTTTGCTCCAGGTACTTCATGAAGTTGCAGTCAAATGACGGCTGGTGCTTGAAGACCCTGAATGGTTGCTCCTCACATGCCCCGCAGGCTGGGAAAGATGCGGACAGCTAGAATTTGGAACTTCTACAGGTCCCTGGGAAAGTCTTTTTATCTCTGCATATCTCTCTATAGCCTCTTCATCATCAGCATTAGGGTAGTGGGACATCTTACAGGGTGGCTCAGAAGTTCTTGTCTTCAAGGAGAGAGGGCCAGGCAGATGTATTGCCATTTATTTCTGTGATATCGTGATTTATAATTAGAAATATGTTATATGTAATAAGAATATATATGATAGCTAAATATAATAATTACAGATTTACAGTTATATATAAATGTTTTATAATGAAAACAATAAAGGTGTCTTTTGTTAAGTCAACAAGGTGACTTTTGAAAAGCACCTAAGGATGGAAGCTGTTTTCCAGTTTGATTACAGAGACGAAACTTTCAGTCCCACCCCTTTTGAGGAGGGGAGAGGACAAGAGACTAAGTTCAGTCACCAATGACCAATGACATAATCAGTCGTGCCAATGAAAGGAAGCCTGCAGTAAAACCCAAAAGGGCAGGGTCCTAAGAGGTTCTGGCTTGGTGAACACAGGCAGATGTGGGGCGAGGGCCCCTGCCCTTCATCTGCACTAGGCTTCCCTTCCCCCTGGCTGTTGATTCATATTCTTCAATATATTGGGTTGGCCAAAAACTTCCTTTAATTTTTTTCACAAAATAAGATGCATTTTTTATTTTCACCAGTAACTTTGTTGATGTGGATATTTTGAGTGTGTCAGCTATCTCCCAGTATTGGCTTCTAGTGGGTAGAGGCCAGGGATGCTGCTAAACATCTTCCAATGCATGAGACAGCCCCACAGCAAAGAATTATTTGGCCAAATGTCAATAGTACCAAGAAACTTTGCAAAATACTTTTTTTTTTTTAAAGATTTTATTTATTATGTTTAGAGAGACAGGAAGGGAGAGAGGCGGAGAGGGAGAGAGACATCAATGGTTGCCTTTCACCTGCCTCCAGCTACAGACCTGGCTGAAGACCTGGCTTGCAACCTGGTTATGGGCTTCAAATCCCTGGCTGGGGATTTGAACCAGCAACCTTTGGGTTCGCATGCCAGCACCTTATCTACTGTGCCACCAGCCAGGACTCAAAACACTTTTGACATCTTCAATCAGTCACAGCACTCTCTCCATACACTACACAAAATTTTCCTTGTGCTTCAGTTGCTTTTTTACTTTTCTTGAAATAATAAAGCATAATAAGATGAAACTATGATATATTTTCTATTTTCTTTAATATTAAAATAGCTGCACAAAAAATCACCAATTTTTGATAAGGTTTTTTTTTTTTTTTTTTTTTTTAATGTATGCTGATACAGCAACTGTCACAATACAATCTAACATAATTGTTTCAAATGAAGTTAAAGACAACTAGATGTTACTCCATGAAAAAATCTAAATGAACTTTTTGGCCAACCCAATAGTTTGTAACAAATGGGTAATCCAATGAGGAAACCGTTCCTTTAGTCCTATGAGCTGCTCTGACAAATTAATTACAGCCAGGGAGGCATTGTGGGGAACCTTTGATTTACAATCAGTCAGTCAGAAGTATAGGTAACCACCTTGCCTTGAGACTGGAACCTGAAGCGGAGGGCAGTCTTATGGGACTAACCCCTAATCCCTGGCCTATAGGATCTGTCGATATCTTTGGGAAGATAGAGTCAGAACTGAGTTGAACTATTTGTATTCTTGTTTCCCAGTAACTTCCAGTCCTGGGACAAGCTCAGAAGAGTGAAATGGCAGTCTTGTTGAACAAGGTCATAGGCCTGCTTGGCAAATGGCACCGCGATAACAAGTGGTGCTGGCTTTGTCTGTTATGGGGGTGTTTTATTACAGATCAGCCAAATGCTTATTTTCAGGAGTACTGAACTCTACTCTCTGCCACAGCTTGACATGGAGATTCAAAGTGTAGGAATGGCAAATGAATAGATGAGGACTTTAAGATGGTTTTTAAAATTGATAAATGTCCTTCCAAATATAATAGGGAAATATTTAGGGATTTCTGACTCTGGCCTGGTCAAATGCATTTCAAAATAAAAGTGGTGATTAAAAGAGAAGACCAGCTCTGGCAGTAGCACAGTGGATAGGCTCCAGCCTGTGAACCCAAAGGTCGCTGGTTCAATCCCCAGCCAGGGCACATAACCAGGTTGCAGGCCAGGTTTCCAGCCAGGTCTATAGCTGGAGGCAGGTGAAAGGCAACATACATTGATGTCTCTCTCCCTCTCTGCCTCTCTCCCTTCCCCTCTCCCTAAAAATAATAAATAAAAAACTAATCTTTAAAAAGAGAAGAGCATACTATTAACATTTTTTAAAAAGCTACTTGAGTCACAGTCATGTTTAAGATGCATGTCAGGAAGTTCATATTCTCCTTTCTGCCAGGTGAGGGCCTTCTTGGCAAATTTTACTGGGAATTGGTTACAAAAACAGGCCTTAGAAGTTAAATGATAACTGGGTTTTCCTCCTTGGAGGCATGTGTTTATATTTCATGGGTTGGGGTAGGGTATGGGAACCAACACCCAAAGCCTGGGAGATGTCCCAGAGGCTGTAAACTCAAGAGATGATTATCTTTCTTTCCCCTGGAGACAATTACTTACTTTTCTAAGGATAGCAACCCAGGAGCTCTTCCTTCTTTTCCCAAGGATTTTGTTCTCATTAGGAAGAGTAAGTTTGTTCCCCACCCTTGGGAGGGGAAATTTCACACAAGCTCCTAGATCCATATTTGGAAGGGAGCATGTCCCTTGCTACAGGGCAGACCCTGGAATGTGTAGGGATGCCATTGTAGGGGGTTCAGAATGAGTCACCCCAAGATATGCCTCTGTGGTATTCAGATTATTTTGAGCGAAAGGCAATTAAGATTCTGGAGGCTCAAGAGAAGAACTTTAATCAGGGGCCTAGCCCATAATAAGAGATTATTGGAGATAATCTTTTTGACCTTTCCATATGGCAGGGCAAACTATTAATTACTGAACATCTGCTTTTCTTAATGCCCTGACCTCCCCTCTGAAGCAGCAAGGTGCTTTACCTCATCATTAGCTCAAAATGCCCTATATATGTCATTTTTACCTTTCTGTCTCTGAACCCTTCAGGTATGTGGGGTTTTCATATGTACATATGTTAATTAAATATGGTTATTTTCTCTTGTTAACCTGCCTCAGGTAGATTTAATTGTTAGACCTGCCTAAAAAGTTCTGAAGGTAAAGTTTCTCCCTCCCCACAGCAGTCTGCTCTCATCACATCTTTCCAAAGGGGAGAACTGAGAAAGAGAGAGCCTTTACTGTAAGTAATAATAATAATTGGTTTCAGCCCCAGAAAGCTCATAATCTCATGTTCCTATGCACATCGAAATTCAGAACCTACCAATGTGAAAACAGTATATATACATACATACATATATATACATATGTATATATATGTATGTATGTGTGTGTGTGTGTGTGTGTATATATATATATATATATATATATATATGATTTTGTTTATTTTTAGAAAGAGGGGAAAAAAGTATGTGAAAGAAACATCAATTGGTTTGATGGGGGTCTCAAAAGTTGGAAAAGGTTTAGTTTCAGGTAATAGCTAATAAGCTCAATAATCAATGTATATAAAAAGCTATTGTTTCAGGAACTGAAGGTATTATCCACCTTGATTCTAGGAGACCATCAGCAGTTCCACCTCAGGAGGATGGCACGCAATCAAGATGGTATCTGAGCCGTTATACTCCAGGGTAAGAGGGCCTTGGTCCAGGACTCAAAGACCACCACCCGGGGCCATAGATGAAAGAATGCTGCAGCTTTCATAGGATTAACTTTTTCCCGATTGCCAAACCCCTTACCTACACTTTACATCTCCTTGTAAAAAGGTTCTGTTCAAAAGGGAATTTAAGATGGTCTGTTAGGGTACAAACCCACTGGCTTTTCAGATGGATGACCATCTGAATGAAGCACCCATAAAGATCCAATCCCTATCTCTGCTTGTTGGGTGGGAGGCAGCTCGAACACTGGCTTTTCTGGTTTCAGGTTGCCTCTTGCCTGCCCCCAACCAGTCCACAGACTGGCGCTCAACCCACTGAGCCAGACCAGTCAGGCCCAAATATATTTAAATAACCCATTTAGGTACATAACTTTTTAACTTTCTTTCTCTGGTTAATATATTCGGTGTTGTATTGATTTTGGTCACAGAAGGGTTATAAAGTTTTTTGAGTTTTGTTTTATTTTGTTTTTAGTGTACTATGGGAAAGAAATATTCTTCTCTACCCTCTTTAGACTTAAGAATTAATTGATAGAAGACAAATGAACAGGAGCAAAGCATATGTATTGTATTGAAATACACGTACATGAGAGTCTTCACAAAAGAATGAAGACCTGAAGTGACCAGAGCAGGCAGTTTTTATGTTTTTTCAGATAAAGAATTAATAAAATCAGTAAAAACAAAGAAGTTACAAGACAAAAGGGTTTGGGCTAGGAGTAGCAAGTGGGAAAAAATAAGCACTGACTGGTGTAGCTGGGTGGATTGGGCCTCATACTGCAATCTAAAAGGTCATCGATTTGATTCCCAGTCAGGGTACATGCCTGGGTTGTGGGCCAGGTCCCCAGTTGTGAACATGTAAGAGGCAACCACACATTGATGTTTCTCTCCCTCTCTTTCTCCTTCCCTTCCCCTCTCTCTAAAAATAAATAAATAAAAACTTAAAAAGGTAACTAGGAAGGTAAGAATTGGTTTAACATGGTTTATTGGTACAGATTTATTGGCCCCAAATTTCCTGCCTCTGGTAATAGGAATATTTCTCTCCTAGTATAGGGAGGGTGCCTTTGACCTGAGGAATTTATCTTTCACTCTTAGGGGAAAAGTGTAACCATGTCAAAACTCCATGTCTTTAACATGACTCTTACAGGGAACTGCCAGGCTTGGTTTCAGGGGCTGTAGCCACTACACAGGCCGGGCCTGAAATAGTGGCCCTGTACGTCCTGACCTAATGGTGGGAGGCATGTAAGGACCGAGAGCTAACCTGGAGGCTCCCACGGGAAGGATCAGATCTTAGGAATGTGGTTTGTCCTCTTGAAGCCTGCCTGATAAGGATAATGTACACCAGATGTTTATGATCAAAGCACAGGATGAAGTCACCTCTTTACTTTGGCCATCTGGAGACTTTGTGTCCAGCAGACCCTGACCTGCAGGAGAGCAAGTTGTCCCTTTCAATGTTATCACTAAACATAGATCTATTGTACAACCAGCACACTAATCTTTACGTGCACCCTGTTTATCCCTATACACTGTGTAGTCAATAAAAACTTTGGAGGAATGATCCTCAGGGCTCTTCTCCACCAGAGGGATTAGTTGGTCTTTCTCCCCAAACATACCCTGTGATAGGCATTTTTTCCTTCATCTTCAGCACTTGGGGGACCTTGCTGGTTGAGGTCTCCCTCAGACCCTTTTTCTTTTCTGTCCATTAACTTCTTTCCTTAATTGTGATGCTCTTAGGACATCAGATTCTGGTCAGTATCAAACATCTCAAGAACAAAGCCTCAGGTCTGTTGACCAAAGAAACAGGTTCAGTCAGGCTAAAGATAACATGTTGACTTCAGTGGTATTTCAGCCCCAGGCCCATGAACACAGAACTAAAGAGCACACCATCCTGAACCAGACAGAACAATGCTCTGGATGACGTCAAGACACAAAGATGAGCTACTCCCTACCCTGGCCCCAAGCAATCAGTAGATTCCATGACTCTGGGCTTGGTACCATTTTGTCAAATAATAAACCCTTACTGTTTGCGTTTGATTGGGCTTTGATGCATACAGACAAATGAACACCTTTAGTCTGGTAACAGAAGGGTGGATGAGGATGGGTCAGAGGGACCTTTCTGCTCTGCTTATTTTCAAACATCTTCAGTTTAAGATGTTCATTATTCCAATGTGCCCTTTATTGGGGTAGCATGTCCTGAACCCCATCAATCAGGAAGTCTTAATCCCTGGTTCATACCTATGGGCCCTAAAGTCCTCTCGATTGGCACTCCCACTAGGGTAAAGAAGCCTTAATTCCCAGAGAAGGCAGATACAACCCACATAGAGATGGCGAGTACCTCTTTTATGTCAATAAAGTGTAAGATTAAAAGTTTGGTGAAGGCAGAAATTTTGTGTTTGTCTCTTCCACAGTGCCTTTTGCCTTTTTAATTATTGGTTGAATCGAATTCCATTAATCCACAAAGACCTAATTTAAAGACAGTGAAATTCTCTGACCAGCTTAATGTATTCTGCATCTTACCACTTCCAGAAACTATTTGTACCAGAAAACACAGTTCAGAAATGAAACAGTTCACTATAACGATGTCAGAAGGTAAGAGCACATCAATTGCCCTTGGTTTCCTGTTTTCAGGCCTACTTTTGAGACAGGGCACAAAGCCCACAGATTTAAAATCTTTGCAAATGCCCACCAAATTTCCTTCAATTTTTGCTATTAAACCACTGAACTTTTGTCAGTCCCATTCTTACCACGTTACCACTCAAGGTTACACCTCTGAGCTACAGACCTTCTGATGTGAGGCAGGGCTTTCTCAGTGTTAGTGGGGCAGTGGAGACAGCCTCCTAATAAATCCCAGCCCAGTCCTGCAGGTGAGGCTGCTCACCGTGTAAAAGTTCCCTAAACAGACAGGGCCCATCCTTGGCTGAGTCTCTGTGAAAATGTCAGCTGCTCTCCAGCAGATGACATAGACTTGTAGGTAAGGGATGCCGGTTAAGTAGCAATTCTTTGGGAACAGTGCTGATTCTTAAATAAATTACGTTACCTCTTAGCAATACTTACTTTCTTTCTCTTAACTAATTCTTCTCACCTGCAAGATCCAGGAAGGCTCAGGCAAGGGAATGCGAGGTGGCGCCTGATCTCAGAGGCAGAATGCCTTCTTAGAGGACCAGAGCCACTAGTGAGCTCCTGGAGCAAACGCCAACTGCGCTTGCATTGGTCTCCATGGTTGAACTTCACAGTTACTTTTGATTAGGATATGTTTACAGGAAGAGGAGAGTCTAAATAATCCCACAAAGGAAGACACATATTACTCACACGTGTTGAAAAATTAAATATACTCTCAGAATTATTCACAACCTGATATTTCAGGTAAGCTAGTTGCTCCCAGAATGGTAATCAGTAGTTACAATAAAGACAGGAAAGAAAACATCCACATTTTAGCTTTATTTCAATGACTTAGGAATTTCCTCACAGGTAACATTTATACACAATCCCACTCAGCCTTAGTTTAAGTCACTTATTAACAAATAAAGAACAAAATTAGAAAGGAAGGAGCAGGAGACAGTTTTGTTTTCAGGGCAACCAGAGAGACTGTGTCCCCCTTAGGAGCCAAATTTAGGGAGGAAATGCTCTTAGTATTTTACTCATTTGTTAATTTATTTTAAACACATTTATTGAACTCATATCGCTTTGGGGAGCCCAAACTGGTACAACCGCTTTGGAAATCTGTTTGGTGATTTTTATGAAAGGTGAAAATATGCAAAATCTATGATCCATCCATTTTTCTCTTACAAATGCCAATATGTGTGCACCAAAACACACATGTAAGAATGTTTATAGCAGTACTATTCATAATAGCCCCAAACTGGAGACCTAAATGCCTAACAACAGTGGACTAAATAAATGAAGTATGGTGTATTTACACAATGGAATACTAACAAGCTAGGGAAACAAAATAATTACAGTCAAACATACAAAAATACCTGGTGAATCTTCCAAACATAATGTTTTATGAAAGAAGCAAACATACACACACACACACACACACACACACACACCTACATCAATGCAAACTACATTTGTACATTTATCTAAAGTTCAAAAATAGGCAAAACTAACGTATGGTGTTAGAAGTCAGGATGGCTGTTAACTTTGGGGAAGTGGTAACAGTGGGAGGAGGGTACAAACAGGGCTCTGGGCCCTAGAAATGCCCTCTTCTCTGATCTGGGGGCTGGTTCCAGGTTTGTTCAATATCACAAAATTAACTGAACTCTGGAGGTATGATTCCTGTAATTTTCTGTATTGTACAATGCTTAATAAAAGCATTATTAGTATTAATTAAACTCTTAATAAAAGAGTTTACTTAAAAAAAAAAGCTAGTGTTGTGTCATGTGTCAGGTACTGAGCAACAAAAAAGAATGTTATATACTAAGACAGTTTTGCCCTCCAGCTCACAGACTTAAAGGGAGTTCACCATTCAAGAAGATGATTTTAAGAGACCCTGAATAAGAAAGAGGTAGAACCTCTGTGGCAGGGACCCTAAAGTGGGCACTAGAAGAGCTTCCTGAGGAAGGCGAAGCCCATCTAATGCTAAAATGATCATTAGGAATCAGCCAGTGAAGAAAGTAGGTGGGTTATCTATTCAGAGGAAGGAAAATAGGCAAAACCCCCAGGACCCCGCTGAGCATGGGAAGGAGCCTATTTGCTCTCAAAATGGGGGGTAAGTATTCCTTGCAAAATCTCTGACTCCTCTCAGTTAACAGAGGAAGAAAGCTCGGAAGTTTCTGTGTGAGACCTGAGACCACATATATCAACATGACTGACCTGTTGTTCCAGGAAATTCTTTTGTCCAAGAACATAAGATAGTCACTGGTCACAAAATACAGTCTCCCTCTAGTCCTGAGCACTTTGGTTCTACTCAATTGATTTGGAAAGGTATAGTGACGTAAGAGACACAAACAAGGAGATTTTTCTTAGCAATAGACACTAGGAGGACTGTGAACTTCCTGTTTTCATAATTGAAAGGGGTGCTAATCTCACAAGAGTGTAGTCATTTTGAAAGGTAGACACTAAAAACTGAGGCTGTAGGGAGAAAAGATCGTTTCCCTCTACGATCCTGAGTTTTTGGCTAAGACTTCTATAATAAGGGATCTCAGCCCTAAGACAAATTAACAAGAGAAAAACCCCAGAACTTTATTAACATGTTCACCTCATGTATACATGGTAGGTGCCCAGGAAAAATGAGTAACTCTCTGAGATGGCTCAAGGCGCCACCTTAAATAACATCTTCAATTGAGGACATAAGAAAAATGTTGGATGGTGAGGCAGAGGTCAGTTCCAGGAAAGTTACCATGTCGAGGACCCCCAGGGACAGCAGCAGGGTGTGGAGCCCCAAGTAGGCCAGGCTAAGCCTGTAAGACTGGGTAGAGAAACTGGAAAAGCTGGGCGCATACAGGCCCCCATGCTGTAACTAGGGGGGACCCTGGTTGGAACCTGGTCATGGGAATTTTCTATACAATCTTTGAAGCTAGCAAACTTCCCTGACTCACTTATTGTAATAGCAGCAGATATTAAACTAACCTGCACAGAACCTTATCCTCCCTATTTCTATGAGCCACCTGGAATCCTTGTCAACATCTTGCCCAGCAGACCTCACCCTCCATGTTCCTTCTATTGTGGTTTAAAAATAATAACTCTTATTCTATTAAGCATTCTCCTTTCACAATGATCTGTGATGTGTACATGCACCTTCCACCTTGGTTACCCAATAAACATTTCTGGAGACAGGAGCTTAAGGCTGTTGTCTATCAGACATTGGTCGGCTCTTTCCCCTAGCTCAAGCTGCCTGGGAAGTATTCATTTCATCCATGGCACCAAGGTTTCTTGGTGTCATATTCATATAGGCTGGAAGAGTAGCAGACATGCCACCTCCAAAAATGCCTCTTTGGCATAGGATTGTTTTGAGAAACAGCAGTCAAAGGAGAGAAGCTTTGAAAGCAAGGAAGTTACTCTTTTGTAAGGAAATATACATTTTGTAAAGGAAATGTATAAGGAAAATAAATTCTGTTTACTTCTTTATTTTTGGAATTCAATGTTTTTATTAGTACAGAAGTCTTTTATTTTTCTTTTCACACATAGCATGCCATGAATTCACAGGGAATGGGTACCAGCAGCTCAGGCTTTCTTTCATCAGTTCTCAGGAAGTGTGCTTCCCCAGGGGGAAGAGGCTGGTGTTTCAGTTGAACCCAGAATTGGAGGCTTCTAATCATTATGAGAAAAAGCGCAGTAAACAAGGGCACAACTTGTTATGCTTATTTAAGTCTGTGCCTTCTTCATTGATCTAGAGTTTCTTATGAGTTGCACTCGTAGCTGTCTCTGGTACAGAGAGGGAGAAACCTTGTAAATGGAAATTTTGCACCTTTTTGGCCAGAACTGCCATCTTCCTGTAATTTGCCAAAATGACTAATGTGAAGGGAAAGAGGAGAGGTGCCTGATATACTTATGTTCTCTAGGCTTTTTAGAAAACATGGAGTTGTTCTTTTGGCTACAAACATGCAAATCTACAAGAAAGGTGATATCGTAAACATCAAGGGTATGGGCACTGTTCAAAAAGGAATGCCCATAGCAAAACTGGAAGAGTCTACGTCACCCAGCATGCCGTGAGCATTGCTGTAAACAAACAAGTTAAGGGCAAGATCCTTGCAAAGAGAATTAACATACGTATTGAACATATTAAGCACTCTAAGAGTCAAGATAGCTCCCTTAAATGTGCGCAGGAAAATGATCAGGAAAAGAAGGAAGCGAAAGAGAAAGGTACCTGGGTTCAACTGGAGCACCAGCCTCCTCCCCCCGGGGAAGCACACTTCCTAAGAACTGATGGAAGAAAGCCTGAGCTGCTGGTACCCATTCCCTGCGAATTCATGGCATGCTATATATGTGAAAAGAAAAATAAAAGACTTCTGTACTGATAAAAACATTTAATTCCAAAAATAAATAAATAAACGGAATTTATTTTCCTTATACATTTCCTTTACGAAATGTAAATTTCCTTCACAAAAGAGTAACTTCCTTGCTTACAGAGCTTCTCCTTTGCCTGCTGTTTCTCAAAATAATCCTATGCCAAATCCTATGGCATTTTTGGAGGCGGCATATCTGCTACCCTTCCAGTCTGTACAAGATATGACACTCCAGCAGGCCAGAGTTGAACTAAGTTTCCATGCTCCACTCTCCCAGGAAAGGAAGGCCTACATCAGCCAGAGCTTGCCTGCCCAGCACAAGTTACGTGACCAGGCTCCAAGGCTTCCTTCCCTTCGCTCCATATAGGGAAAGTAACCCTGCTTTAACCAATGAACAAGTGCCCAGGATTAATTTCTTGTTTCTGTTCACATTAGTTTACAAAAGTCTCTTGCCTTGAACAGCTCTTCAGAGCCCCTCTCTATCTCCTGGATTAGCTACTGCCTGATTCATGAGTAGCTGAATAAAAGCTTACCAGATTAGTGAATTGCCTGTAGAAAATATTTAACAAGAAGACTAAGGGATTGTCTTTCTTTTTATCACTAACCATTTGGCCATGTTTGCACAGAAATATGTGCATAAGGACTTGACATTTGTCGGATTTTTTTCTTTAGAAGCCCTTCTAAAGAAAAAGACATTCTTCGTTATAGGCATCTCAGGTACCTGCAGCAAATTGCTGTCTCTCTGCAGTTTCATTTATATTGGGTTGGCCAAAAAAGCTTTAGTTGCTTTGTTTTGTTTTCCATAAGATGACTCTTGTAGTATTTAGTTGTCTTGAACTTGATTTGAAACAATTTCATCAGATTGCATTGTGACAGCTGTCATATCAGTGTACGTTAAAAAAAACAAACATCAAAATTGGTCAATTTTTGTACAGCTACTTTAATATTGAAGATTAAAGAAAATACGCAACATTTTTAATGTAATATGCTGTATTATTTCAAGAAAGGTAAAAAGGCAATTGAAACACAATAAGAAAAATTTGTGCAGTGTATGGAAAAGGTGCTGTGACTGAGCAAACATGTCAAAAGTGGTTTGCTAAGTTTCTTGGTACAATCAATATTTTAGCCAAATAACCTTTGATGTGGGGCTGTCTTATGCATTGAAAGATGTTTCGCAGCACACCTGGCCTCAACCCACTAGAAGCCAATAGTGGGAGATAGCCGACATACACAAAATATCCAAATCAATAAAGTTATCGGTGAAAATGAAAAATGTGTCTTTTATTTTATGGCAAAAACTAAACCATCTATTTGGCCAACCCAATACTTGAATTAACTAACCTCTTGTATGGGTGAACCTAGTTTGTTTTCCTGTGCTTTGACCTGCTGTTTCAGCTTCAGAAGACTGATAAGCAGTTCCTTGTGATCTTATTAATGCCCTTACCCCCGTCCCCACGCTGTGCTGGTTAAGGGACTTGAACCTGACGCTAGAAATTAAGATTTTATCACTCTTATCTTTAAAAAGAGCGAAATACTTGAAAATAAAATGTTGTTCAAAAATGCTCAGGTGTTAGGTTTCTGTACACCAAAATGTTTCTCTTTACAAGTTGCAGAGTCACAGCCCTCAATGTCTTCTTTCAATGACCAAATTCAAGAAACTAGACTACTTGACATAACTTATAAATTCTTTTTCATACACACATCCCCCCAATCAGAAGATTTTGGGTGCCAAAGCAGATTAAGTCCCCAGGATTTATCACTTGGGTATCCCCACAGTTCTTCAAACTACACAGTGGGGCAAAGGAGGGTTTACAGGTGTGAGTACACAAAACACAGAATTTATTCTTATATTATTATTTATTCTTTTTTTTTTAAAGATTTTATTCACAATTTTCAGAGAGCAAGGGGAAGGGAGGGAGGAAGAAAGGGAGAGAAGCACCAACGTATGGTTGCCTTTCACCTGCCTCCAGCTACAGACCTGGCTGGAGACCTGGCTTACAACCTGGTTATGTGCCCTGGCTGGGAATCTAACCAGTGGCCTTCGGGTTCGCAGGCTGGCTCCTTTTCCACTGTGCCACCAGCCAGGGCTTATTATTTATTCATTCTTATTGTAGTAGTTCCCATATAAACAACTATAAACCTACTTTTGCCCCAGCCTTTAGTTATACAGATTTAATTGCAGTATCTTTCTAGGTTAGAGCCATACACTGAAAAACAAAATAAAACAAAACAAAAAAACTGTATCACCAAAAAGGAGATAATATTAGCAAAGGAAAGGTCAAAAACTAAAATCTTGAGATAAGGCAGAAAAGCAGTGAGAGAGAGAAAAAGCAAACTTGAGTCAGGAGCCAAAATTTAGCTCAATAGAGCTTAGGTTGGGGCTGACCACAGCACAGGTACAAAAGAGACAAACTTGAAAGAAACCCAGAAGTGAAGAGTTATGGTTCTCAAGAAGAAAAGTGTATCAGGATCATAAACAGGAGAAGCTGAAGTGGATGGTCTCCACAGAGCTCAGGTAAATCCATTGGAAATACTCTACTGTAATTGTCTTCCCATTGACCCCAGCCTCCTCGGTGCTGAGAGGCTCTGTGTAGAGCAGTACGCAGTGTCTCATAGCCGGGCTGCGCCTGAGCCAGTGGGGCCTCAGGGGTCCTAGGGTCTCACCAGCCCTCCAGATAGCTGAATAGAAAAACTATTTAGGTGATAGTTTCAGCAATATTATCTAAAAATTCTTCATCCACAAATTACCCAGGGATGCTAAATAAACATAAATGAGTGTCCTTAAATTTTCATCCGGGAAAACTAGAAAGTAAGGGAATATCCAGTGGCCAAAATTAAAGAGGAAACTAACTAAACAGCAGAGTATTAAGTGCCTGAGTTAACGCTGCAGCAGCTGTAGAAATGGAATGGTGCCTATATCTGTTACCAGGGGGCTTGGGTATGGAGAGACAAATCATTTTATCTCCACCTTTCTGTGTTCTTAGCTGATATTCCTTAATGAAAGCCAAATTAATAAGAGAAAAATTAATAAAACTTTATGAACATGTATACCTCATGCCTACACAGGAGATACCCAGGGGAAAATGGGTAACTCAAAAAGGGTAGCTTAGAATTCAGGCTTAAGTGGCCTCTTACAGGGAAAGGGAACTTGCATCTAAGAGGAGAGTAGATGATTTGTAGAAAAGATAAATGGGCCCCTAGAAAAACAGATGGGATGTGTGATAGTTTGTGACAAAGTCTGTCTCAGCGTGGTATTGACTTCTAATCACCTCTCCTGTGATAAAACTCAATCCTTCATGGTTGATGAAAGTTCTGGGGGCAAAGGTGGGTCTTTTGGGTGATGGCTAACCCTCAGCTCAGAGCATATGATATGTAATACCAGCTAAATATTTACACATGCTGGAACAGATAAGTAGAATAATGCATGGGTTCCTATTATGATATAGTAATCATTCAGTGTGGTGGACCTACTGTGTGCAAGGCACAATGATAGGTTCCATTTGAGCACAAAAAATAACACATGCAAGGCAAAATACACTCTAACACTGTTTAAGCAATCTCAACACTAACATTTATATAGGAGCACTTACAGATTTAACAAAAGAGTTCACCTTAATTAAATGAAACACATCTCTATAACAAATATAAACCAGTAGAGTTTAATGGTGAAGTGAAATGGCTTGAGAGTCATAGCAGTTCTTCTTGGTGGATGTCAAGGTGGGAATATTGATTTATGTAAGAATATAGCAAAAAAGAATAAAACAATCTCCATAAACATTAATTCCCCTGAGCAAAAATCTGGCAGAAGAAAAATGCGAAAATAAATGAGCCCAGGCTCATTTCCACTTAAAAAGAGGTCAATGCAATTGGACTAAAAAGCAGTTCTCAGCCCTCGCTGCAAGTTAAAATCCTCCAGGGAATGCTTTCTAAATGCCAGGGTCCCCAGCAAACGCACTGAATCAAGAGTACGCAGGGATGGAATCTGGCACCGAGGTTTGGGAGCTGCTTAAGTGGACTTGCAAGGAAGGACTCAAGTGAGCAGAAAATTTAGAATTAACTAATTCAGCAGTTTTCAAGCTACTTCTAAATTTTTGGAAATGTTTCTATAAACCCAACGAACGCAAACAAGCATATAAAATTTGGGCTGCTCTGGCTTAATCAAAATTGAGATGGCAGAGGGGGGTTTGGGGAGAGGGTGTCCAGACCCGCGCCTGTTCACACGTGCTCTCCTGCCTTCTGCCCTTCCAGACTGCAAGTGGTTCTGGATTCCTTGGAGTCAAGTTTAAAAATTCACCCAAAAATTTTAAATATTTCATTATGGTACAGAGAGATCTGATTCAGATCACTGGGGAGAAGGAGGCGGGGCCGTAGGAGGAGCTTGCGGAGGCGTTGTAAGGCAGTCTGGGACGGGATTGGCTGAAAAGCTGCCTCCAGAGTCAATGAGAATAAAAAGAGGGCGGGCGCTTTGGTTCAGGAGCTTTTCTGGCCCCCTTCCCCCTCCCCCCTCCCCTCTCCCCTCTCCCCTCTCCCTTCCCCTCTCGCCTGTCCCGTCTCCCCTCTCTCTCATACTTCTGGTGATCGTGCTACAGCTGCCTGCATTTTGTATGGATCAGGGTGGCCTGGCAGAGGGTGGCAGGTTTATTCTTTGGGTGTCTAGAGGGAACAGGCTCTGAGGTGGAAGCCTGCCATGCTTTAGGAATTGTGTAGCTTTTGTGTATTATGTTGTTTCAGTTTGTAAACTAACCCTATAGAAACTAAGAGGGGAAAAGCTAGGGGAACTCAGGTGTTAGAATTTAGCCTTAGTTGATAGGCTTAAGTGATTAAAGCTCTGACTTAATAGGCTAATAGGCTTAAGCGTCTGCTTTTGAATAAAGACTCCTTGCCTTTATCACCAAACTTTTGCCTCTGGAATTTTGCCTAGAGGGTAACTTGAGCAGCCACACCACAGCTTCCTGTCTGGTAACAATTTGGCAGTGAAGAGCAAAATACAGCTCATTAGCGCCTTGGTATAGATTAATAGTTTTAAAAGATATCTATAAAGAGACCTGGCTGGTAGCACAGTGGATAAGGCTCTGCCTGCGAATCCAAAGGTTGCAGGTTCGATTCCCCAGCCAGGGTACATAACCAGGTTGCAAACCAGGTCTCCAGTCAGGTCTGCGGCTGGAGGCAGGTGAAAGGCAACCATACATTGATGTCTCTCTCCCTCTCCACCTCTCCCCATTCCCCTCTTTCTAAAAACAATGAAATAAAATCTTAAAAAAAAAAAAAGATATCTATAAAGAAAAACCACAATAAGATCTAAAATATTATAAAATGTCTTATAGTGAGGGGGCATTCACCCACATTGGTTTAAATACTGAGACAGTGGCCCAATGAAACTCACAGGATTCCATTTTCACGTCTGTTAGTCTACCAATCAGCTCCTCTTTAAACCAACATGTTCTAGCAGAGGAGCACTAAGGCTACTGTAGAAAAAAAGTGTTTTTAATGTATTAGCTTAAGCTGTTATTACCGTTGCTGCTTAATGATTCATTTATGATAATTAATGTATTAATTCTTTGTACTTGTGCCCTAAAGCAATTTTGCAAAGGGCACAATTCTAAAAATTCAACAAATACAAATAACAAGCAGTAACGGCCCAAGCAGTACCATTTAAGCTATTTCATGAATTATAATCTTTCAATTCCATTAATTTGAAAGCATTAGCTTTCAAGGTATTATTGTGCTCTGACTCTATTTCATGTTAATTACTCCTGCAGTACTAATAACATCAAGGTTTGCACATCATCTTTCTTTCACAGAATCTTTATGCATAGTGAAAGCAAGAGTAAGAAAAGAGAGGGGTTACACCAGTTCAATTTTAGTTAAACAACAGTTTTGGAATGCCGACTGTGTGTTGGGCTCTGAGTCCGATATGAAGAACAGTGGGTCATGGCTAGTGGCCCAAGGCTTTATGACATAACTTTAATTTCTTGAGCACCTATAGTGTACCAGAATAATGTATATTACCTTTTGTCTTCATGACAATGGTGCAGAGTAGAAAGTATAATCTCTATGTTACAGATGAGGAAAATGAAGGAGAGTTGCATAACTCACCCATGGACAGCAAGCTAGTGTTCTGCGTTGCTGGAATTCGAACACAGGAATAACTAGCTGGAAAAGCTTGCCCTTCCCTAACAGGATATGTAAGCAGAAAACTCCAGGCAAAATTGTGAAGCAATTTTGGTTTTCCTGACAGCCACACCTATGTGACCTCACTCCCCTAGCGGAGCCCTTACCCTCCCACACCTCTTTTTCAGTACTTTCTTTGTTGGTCTGGGGGCTCTAGGCACAGCATAGAAACAGTCCATTTAGACATGCCCTCTCTATTAAGTTTCCCCCACTTTAAAGCAGAACTATCTAATAAAACTTTCAGTGCTGGCTAGTGTGGCTCAGTGGGTTGAGTGATGGCCTGTGTTGCCAATCGATATATCTCTCACACGTTGATGTTTCTCTCCCATTCTCCCTCCCTTCCCCTCTCTCTGGAAATAAAATCTTTTTAAAAATGCTTTAAGTGATAATAGAAGTATTTCATATCTGCACTGCCCAGTATGGTAACCACTAGCCACATATGGCTATTCAGCTCTTGAAATGTGACTTTTGTAACTGAGCAATTAAAGCATTTATTTTAATTAATTTAAATTTGAATTTAAGCTTAAGTAGCCACATCGGGCTAGTGTCCATCAGCTTGAACAAAACATCCTCAGCATACCCTGTATGTAAAACATCAGTTTTCTATGTTTAACCTTTTTCAGAGCCTGTTCAGCTAAGACCCAGCATCACTTATTTCATCAACTACGTGGACGGTGGCTAATTTGTACGTGTACCTACCCCTAAAAAAGGGTTACATTTGAACAGAGGCCTCTGGACATGAGAATGTAAATTTTCAGACACAATGACACACTACTTAGGATGTGTTTTGATCAAAAGGACCTTTAAGTCTCATTAGTTCCCTAACATGGCCCGATGTTGTCCCACATATTTTTGTCACATGCATTCTTGATGGTAATTGAACAACTTGTATCATGTTGTTCACAGAACTCAGAATTTTTTCAAGTATTTTTCCCAGTAACATTTTATTCTGTTTTTTTTTTTTTTTCTTTTCTTTTTTTTGCTTTTTCTTTTTTCATACTGGAATACAAAAAGCTCACACCAACTGGAGTACCCAGTCTCAAGAAAAACATTTCTACGGGGAGCCCGAAGACCTGTCCCACCCCCACAGCACGTGCCCAGAAGGTGCCAAAGAGGCTACAACAGGTGCTCTGTCCCAGGGATATTGCAATTTTCCCCCGCAGTTATGAAATTGAAGGCTTTCAGAGTACAAAATTGAAGGTTTTCAGAGTACAACCGAGGGGGAGCAAAATGTGTAGCTGAAACACAAAAGCAGACAATAGGGCTGACTTTATCCAATCGAGAGACTTTGAGAAAAGGGAAAGATGCCCACAGCTGGGGAAGGAAGTTCCAGGATCAAAGCCGAAGCTGAAATCTGAAGACCAATTAAGACAACTCAACAACTTGAAATCATGCCCCTCCCTGGGAGAAGACTGGCTCAAAGGGGCCTAGAAAACCATGCGTGGCCTGGAGGTTAATTTTGAGGGCTTGTTGGTCTAAGAGTGCCTTTGCTTTCCGGAAGGGGTTCTATGGGACACATAGATGGTCACCTGGCCTTACCTAACCTAAAAAGCATCCTGACAGGAGGATTTGCCTTTCCTGGTATGTCTCTTCTCTTGTGCACACAAATTTAGGGCTAATCCCTAAGTGGGTTGTATGCCATTGACCTTTACCTTCAGGAAACTGAGAGGGCTAGGTGTGTAATAATAATAAATTATGTATGTATATATTATTATTGTTATTATTATTATTATCCTGGTTTCTGACCAAAGTTTCTGCTAATATGTGGTCTTTGTTCCCATTTCCTGACCCAAAGCTCCTAAATTCCTGGGAATGTTCTGGGTGATAGGAGCATCTTTTTTCCAACAAGGTAACTCTTGGTGGGACTCTGGTTGGGGGCTGGTCACCAGAAAGACAAAGTCATGATTAGAAGCTTGGAACTTTCAACCCCACTCCCTACTCTCTGGAAGCCTCTATTAGAACCCTTGCGGGATGAGTCCAGGAAGCTTCTGAGCTGCTGAACACACCCACAGGATGGAAGGGTGGTGTGCACCTATCTCCATGAACAATTGGGAGCCTTCTGTACCTGATCTAGGTGGCTCTTTATTTGGCTCTTCAGATATATCCTTTATTTATCCTCTGTTAGAAATGAGTAAATGTAAGTGCTTCTCAGAGTACTGTGAGCCCTTCTAGAAATGTATCAAATCCAAAAAGAAAGCTGCGGGACTCCTATTTTTGCTTGTCGGCCAGAAGTACAGGTGACACTTTGACAACTAGGAGCTGGCAAGTAGAGTCTGCAGTGGCAGTAGTCTTGTGAGTCTGAGCTCCTCACCTGTGAAATCCATGCTGCTGCCAGGTACATAGTGTCAGAACGGAATTGAATTGCAAGACACTCATCTGATGTCAGAGAACACACGGGTGTGGGGAAAACCCCACATATCCGGGGTCAGAAGTACTGAGAGTGCAAGAGTAAAGAAAAGCCCAGGAGTTACTCTTAGACTGGCTAGGAAAAGGCAGGAACCCACAGAAAACAACTGAACAAATACCTCCAAATTTTCCCCCAAAATCAACCTAGGGAAACTAAGTTGCCACTCTTGCAGATATTACCAGTGTTTATTCTCAAGGATGTTTTAGTTCTTTCGTTTACAAGTGGCACGCCTTTACTCTGAGCTATTCCCATAAAAAACACCATGTTGCTCAATTCTTACTGAAATTGGAAAAAAAGCATTATAGTTTGTATTTCTATCCGTTAGATACTTCTCTTCAGTACCTGGGGCTTCTTTGTGCAGCTACACAAGCATTACAGCCTTAAGTCAGCAGATGTAAAATACTATGATTTCTCAATGAAAATAATAGTAATTTAGGTAAGTAAAATAAACTACTGTATCATTTTAGAGTGCTTGCAACCATTAATTTCCTTTTGAAAATGACTTTCTTTAGTATTTAGGTGGATTGCACATGCTTTAGTTCAAGACCTTGGGCAGGAGAGCTGGGTAATCTCTAGCCTAAAGCTATTCTGGGAAGGGGCCCTTTCAAGCCTTTGGAGCAGGTCCTGTTGTGCTCACTGTTCTAACTCCTCAGGTTTCTCTCTGAGTACAAATTAAAAGGAGCTTATCCTCCCTGACAGAGCCTTTCTGATTTGACAGAAAGGTATAAGAAATATCCACTCAAGTGAGAAAAAAGGAAATTGAGGTCTGTTTGTATTTCCTTCAGGCTTCCTCAACGGAGACTATTTTTGCTCCTCAGTGGACGGTAAGGAGAGCATAATATTCTGCATCTAATTAGTCATTTCATTAATCGTATTAGATCCCAGATAGTGGCCTCAATCAAAGGAATTGCCCTTGGCTTCTAGGTTTAAATTTAAAGATAAGGCTTTGTAATAGGGAGGAGGGAAGAGGAGATTCACTTTACAAAAGAGGTGTTCTGCTGCCCAGCACTGCTGTCTGCTTTGAATTTCTCATTTCCTTCAGCAGTCAGGCCTATGCAGGATGCCCTGAAGGAGAGCAAAGCGCTCCCCACAACCAAGAAGAGAGAGAGGCGCAGGTGCCACTGTGTTGTGATAGGTGGCTTCAGGATATCAGGTGAGTTATATGAGTAGATCATGATTTTTTTAATTATGAAATAATATGAGTAAACATATGTGTACATATGTGTGTGTTTCTATACCTACATATTTTTAATCAAAAGACATTACTCATAAAAAGGTCGCAGTTGTTTTAAGTACCTTCATCAAATTTATCCTCGACATGATATGAATATTTACATGGACATCCACCGAACACTTTTTACCCAGTTGTCCAAGCTGTCAAGGGTGCTGCTGCTAAGCTAGTAGGCAGCCACACCTGGGGGAGTGCTCCTACCGTGTGCAAGTCCGGCACAGCTCCAGGGCCGAGAAAGAGAAAATGCCATTTTCACATTTTCACACCTCATGGAGTTTAGTTGCCTGTTTTTGAAAGCCAGTTCCTGCCTTAGTGTTCTTATGACAATTCGTTATTAAAAAGTGACTTAGGAACCAATGGTGAAGCAGGAAGATTTAGTTGTCCTCTGGTTTGCACGCTTTTATATCACTGCTTAATTTTTTGGGTGCAAAGTATAATTAACACTTGCGTCTGTTTAGCCATGAAAAAATAGAGATTACAGTTATTACTGAAAAGAATTCATTTTGGTGTCTTCTCACATCCTGCTTGCCTAATTTCTTCAAGTTCATCTAAGGTTCCCCCTCTCCATGACAACCCATCTAACATGGCTTTCTTACTGCCCCGGTGTTTTATCACATGCAAACACAGAATTACCTGCTGCTTGATATGTTTTTGCCAAAAGGAAAAAATAATTGTTGAAGAAAGGGGCTGCATTATTCGCAGTATTTCTTTAAAAGCCAGTCAGCATATGAAATAGTGTTAGGTACATAAAGGGCCCTCCATAAATATTTGCTAGAATGAAATGAAGAACAAATGTTAAGTCAAGCTCAAACACATAATCAATGGCTATTTAAATCTTTATGAAGAAGTCAAGTAATATCACAGCTATTGCTTTAAATTACTGAGACATCCTTTTTCTGACTTTTGGACTTGCCATTCAACCACTTCTCAAATAGATGTTTAGCCAAACCAAATTGTCTAACCTTCTAGGCTAGCAGAGCAGTAGATTTTTTTCAATGAAAATGCCTCCGTTTTTCTCATTTGGAAACAGTGAGATACTTTGACCACTCACAAATGCACTTGAAACAATAAAAAATAAAAATGAGTGGCTGCTGACTAATCACTCTGGAAGAGAAAACTGTCATTTACTTCAGTTCTATTTAGTGGCAGGTTTCTGGTCAAGTCAGTAACCTTCTCATACCACCTCTACTGTCCTGAGACCAAGGAGAAGCTCATTATTTGGTTTGCCATCATCATGAAACCCCAAATACACTGATGTACACCGCTTTCATTTCAAAAGTGATTTTAGTTTTGGAAAAAGCCAAAAGTCACAGGGTGCCAAATCTGGGCTGTAGGGGGCCTGAATCACCTGGATGATTTGATGCTTTGCCAAAAAATCTCTGCACTAGATGTGATGCATGAGCAGGTGTGTTGTTGTGATAAAGCTGCCAGTCACATAGTTGCCCCTAGTCACATCCTTCTGAATCATCCACATAGTTTCCCAGAGGAATGAATGTTCAAGCTTAATGCGAAATTTGATGCAGATTCGTTGCTCTTATTTGCTCAGTCATTTTGAATATGATAGCCACATGGTACTCATGCTCACTCAGTGGCATCTACCTCCCCACTGACTAGTACAGTGAAGTCATCATTGTTCACACATGTGCATTCCAGTCCACTCTCCTTGGCTGCCAGGTTACATTGATGTTGTCTAAACTGTTCTCACTGTATTAACAATGTCTTGGCTTTTTCTGGAAATACCTCATCTATCTCTTTCACTCTTATATTTCAGGATCCTACTACTTTATGTGCTTTATCTCAGTTCTCACCACAATCTACCCAATAGACATGTTTATATCCCCTTTAGAGATGATATACCTTTTCAATGGGTAGTTCAGTTCCTTGATTCAAAGATTTAAAACTATGTCTACATAAGAGGAAAAATTTCCCTCCTCTATCCCCATCTACTCAGCTCATTTTCCCAGCCCCAAATCAATTATGGTTGGCTTCTGTGTACCTTTCCAGAGTTGATTTATGTATAAAAAGCAAACAGTGAATATGCAGTCTTATTCCCCTGTTTGTTTTTATTTAAAGCTCAGTATGTCAACTATTTGGTGAGTGGATGCAACAAAGGCTACCATGAAATTTGTGCCTTTGTTGGAGGAATATGAATCCAATTCTATTAGTCTTCAAAGCTCAAGGGTTCTCCACACTGCAAAACTGCTTTCTTAACTAAGGAAAAGACAGAAAAGATAAATGGATCTTGATCCGTATTTTTACACGGCCAGTCTCCCTGTTGCAGTCGTGTTAACTGCTGGAGGCTCTAGGATGGATGATGAGCTGAGGGGTGCTGAGAGAACCATATGAAACTGGTTTAACTTCGGTGTCTTGGTTTTTAGGTTTGCATTAAGTATGATAAAGGCAGAAAAAGAGAATACCCATGATCCAGAATGTGCTCTAACCATCTAGTCAGTTTGCATCTCAGTTGAAAATCTTTGTCTTTATATCAACAGTAGCATGTTTTACTGATATTAGGGTGTCTGGGGTGATTATTACAGACCTGGTGCAGGCTGCTCCTGGGACCAGGGCTTAGGAAGTGGGAGAGGAAGCCGCTCACTTCTTACCAAGCTCCTGGGGGCAAAGGAGCCCAACAAGAGCCGTTTAAAATGCAAATAGGATCATATCATTCTCTTTCTTAAAATCAGTCAATGGCTCCCATTACTTGTAGACAAAAAGACCAAACTGCTAGTGGTGGCACTCAAGGCCCTCCTGAATGCAGCCCTTGATTTCTTTAAGGCCTCCTGTCCAGGATCCCCACACGCCACAGGCCACGCATAAAGTTAAAGTTGCCACCTTACTTTGCAATGCTTTCATTCCCTTTCCCTGGTTAATTCTCATTTATTCTTCAAGAACCCTACCCAACCTCAATTAGGCCTTAACTTCTCCAGGAAATCTTTCCAGACACCCGTAGACTGGGTGTGTTGCTTCTTCTATGTGCACCTAATCATCATTTTCCCATACGAGCGTGGGGGATCAGTCCTAGCATTTAATAGGTAGTTTTCACCCTGGCTGGTGGCTCAGTGGAAAGGTGCCAGCCTGTGAACCCAAAGGTCACTAGTTCGATTCCCAGCCAGGGCACTAAACAGGTTGCAAGGCAGGTCTTCAACCAGGTCTTTCACCAGGGCAGGTGAAAGGCAAACCATACATTGATGTTTCTCTCCCTCTCTGCCTCCCTCCCTACTCTTCTCTCTAAAAATAATAAATAAAATCTTTTTAAAAAAATAAATAGTTTTCATAGAGTTTTACAGTGTAATAGGTATAAGCATGAGCCCTGGGATAAGATTTCTTGGGTTAGTGTTTCATCTCTGCCACTCATAGCTTTGAGAGCTTGGAGAGAGTTATTTACCCTCTCTGTCCTTCATATTATTCATTTCTAATGTTAAATGAAGAGTAGTACCAACATGTTCTGATAATTAAATGATATGGTACAATTAAGTGCTTAGCACAATGTAGAAAAAGTGTGACTAACTTGTTTATTTATTCTCTTGATATTTGTTTTCTCTTTCCTTTCTGAAATATAAACCAGGGGAGCAAAGATCCTGTCTAATATGTTCCCTGCTGTATCTCTCGCACCTAGAACACTACCTAGATGCCCAGGGCATACATGTATATAGACTATTTGGTGAGTGGATGCATTAATGATGACATGTGAGTTAGCTTAGTGTGTTCAAACCACTGCAGGTCCAGTTTCCCACAGAAGTGGAAGTGCTACATCCCTCTAGCATGATCCTGAGACATATTACATACTCAACAAATATTGTTGCCTTATCATTCTTATTGTCAGCCACCATCTCTTGCGTGAGAAGGAGGCCAGTTGGCAATATCCGCTTTGGAGTTGAGTGACAGTGACAAATATAAAAGTACAAATATCATTGAGCATGATCTCTCACATAAACATATATACCACCTCACTACAAACAATGACAGTCACCACAACTATTTCAAAACAACTCACGCAAAGCAACTTTCTTGTTATCACTCATATCTCTACATATATTGGAATCCAAGTCTTTTGTAGAGTTTATATTTTTAACCAGATATTCATATTTTTTAGTCACGGACATCATCATTTAACAAACTAGAATTTGACATTTTCAATATGAGAAATTTATTGTGACTCCTTTTTCTGTGTAGAAGATATTAGAAGTTAATGTCTTTGTTTTTCAAAGGTTTTATTTATTTTTTAGAGAGAAGGGAAGGGAGGGAGAAAGAGAAGGAGCGAAACATCAGTGTGTGGTTTCCTCTCGCATGGCCCCAGTCAGGGACACAGCCCTCCACTCAGGCATGTCCCCTTACCAGGAATCAAACCTGTGACATTTTGATTCACAGGCCAGCACTCAGTCCGTTGAGCCACACCAGCCAGGGCTAGAAGAGAGTTCCTTAAAGCATCTAAGTGAGGAGAGCATTATGTGCTAACATGGGGTGGGGGGTGTGAGGGCTATTTTTTATGAATGGGGTTTTGAGGCCATTGTTTAACTCAGCAGAGTTTGATTTTATGTTTGCTCAAGCTAACTGGCAATGCAGTACATAGGGAAAAAGGAGCCCAGGTTTTATTACTGTTCAATGTGTCCCTACCTGGCTGTAACCGTGAACAATCACATTTCTCACTGCCTGTGCAGGGAGTTGAATAGGTAGTTTCCAATATCTTCCCATCCCTCAATTTCTGGATATTTTCAGCTAATGTTGCCCTAATAAATCTCTATAATTCATTATAACTCTATAATGAACTAACCAATCAGGGAATAGCTCCCAAAACAGTAAGGAACTAATAAGAAGTGGTTTCTACCCTCAAAAACCTTTCAAGTTCAATAATATTTAAGAACAATGGCGGTAGGTCAAATAAATTTTAAAAGCAAAGCACTTCTCTGCCCCCTTGTTTTAATGTGTGTTTAAATATACTATTTGTTCTAAAAGACTATGTTAAAAATTATGCTAAAGAAGACATGAACATTCTTATGGTCGCAGAGAAGGAATACAAGAAGTGGTAGGCGGTGTAAGTGATGGCAGGATGGCTTAAAAGCCCTGGTCCGGTGAAACTGGACATGGGCCTCTGCTGTGTGATGCCGACCCAGTTCCTTAGTCTCTCACCCTGCTGCCCAGCATCCACATCTCTGCTAACCACATAATATACTTACTGCACCACTGTGGGGGAGTCCCATTTTTGACAAGTTCATGGAAATGCTTTGAAATGGTAAAATCTATAATTATAGTTTAATTATCCTAACATCTAGCAAAAAAGGTAACGTTAAATAATGCTATCAGTGACATGAACTTTGTTCATAATGTAAATGTACAAAACATTGTTTATTTTCTACCAGTAAACTTAATGTCTGTTTCAAGCCTTGAAACACACTCTCAGTCGCTCTTGTGCTTCCTTCCTACAGAATTGAATATAAGTTGTGGGGTTTCGGAGTACTAAGGTGTGGGCATGATGGGGGGGGGGTACCTGGTTTTGGTATTCACACACAGATGTCTTCTGGGGCATCTACTTGTGCTCAGTTATTGGCCCACACAGGTTGCTGGTGACATATTCCTTCCTACTTTCCCACTAGCATCTTTAGGATCCACAACACTCCCCACAGTGCCTGCACCTCCTTGGAGGTGTAGGGATTTCCCTGTGAAGCTGTGTGTGAGGGCCTGCTTCCTATATTCACTCTGAAGTTTCTCTTTGGGGTCTTCCTGTTTCTGGGCTCAATCAATCAGCTCCACTCACCTGTCACTTGGTTCTAAGATTGTCTCTCAGTTCCTAGTTACTAATAGAAAGGAAACTTCTGCCTTCTGCTTTCTAGTCTCTACTGGTTCTGGGAAAATCCCTCCCAGTCCCCAGACTTCTTCCCTTACAATCCCTTATAAAATTCTCATTCCCAGAGGTTTTGTTTTTCCTCCAAACCCTCATCATCCCCCAAAGCCTTAGAGTTCAATTGCTCCAGCTCTCTTCCCCAGCCTCTGAGTCACATCCTCCTCTGAGGTGAGCACAGAATTGCCCAGATACCATCAGGGACAGAGACCATGAGGACCATGTTGACACAGAGGTGTAAACTTGAGTTAGTATCTTATAAAACATAAACTTGTTTTTAAAACTTAATATCCCACCGCTGTGACCAACCATAGCAGTGGATATATATAAATAGATCAGGATCAATTGAGTTTAAAACTTCACCCAGACAAAAAAGAAAAGATTTCAGGTAATGAGAAAATAATACATGGTCTCCGTAATATGGTTGCTTTTGAACTTATTAGATTCACGGCAAAGAGCATAGTTTTGTCACATGACTCTCTTGCCTCTCTCCCTGGTGTGAGCCTGCCTCTGAAGCCAGTCAGTAGGAGGAAAAAAACACTCAGTGCCTACATGGGCTGTACCTTGCTGGAGGGGCTGAGGAGAAAGCCACCTTCCTCTGCGCCTGGTGCCCACTCCGCTCCCCCACCTCCTGCTAGGCTGTCAGGATGCATTTTCAATTACTGTCTTTGAAAAATGTCCAGGTGAACCTATTAAATCAATGAATGTGATGAGCTGAACACAAAGCAATGGCAATTCTGTGGCCTCCCTTGGGATAATTGGCAATACTGTGGGGAGTTGAAAATCCAAGCCTGAGAATCATTGCTTTGAAGGAAGGGAAGACAACTTCTTCTATTAAAATACATGAACTTTAAATAAATATCCCTGTTTTCTTGGGGCCCGTCAACCCTCATTATTTTTATGCGATAAAAAGTTTAAATATTTATTAACTTCAATGTACAGAATGTATTATCCCTACATTCAGCCAGGGAACATACACATTTAAAATTTATGGCACTATAAAATAGCATTGTGTAAAAGTAATTAAGAAATAACTGTGTATGTGTGTTTTAAAGAAGCCAGGTGCTACGCAGCTTAATAAAATAACCAAAAAAAAAAAAAAAAAATTTTTTTTTTAGAAGCAGTTCTTGCACAGTATCCCGCAATCAACAAATTCACCTTAGTTAGATCAGCTAGATTCATCTGGCCATGGAGACAGAGTGGTTCACAAAAGGGGAAGCATTAGCTGGGCCAGTTTGACCAGCGTTGTGAGAGTGAGCAGAGAAGGCTCTTTAGGAAGTCGGCTTCCAGCCTCATTCCTGGCCGTCTGCCCTCGCTGTTCTGTGAAGTGAGGAAGCTGGTTTGTACTAGGTGGGAATAAGTGAGACCTCAGCCCAGACTCTTGTCACAGAAGGGGGTCACCTTTTAAGGCAGGTGCAAGAGATGTCGCAGCTTGGCACAGGTGGGGGAGGGGCAGCCTTGGGCGTCATCACCGTTAGCCGCTCTCCTTCATTTTTGCCGTTTAGATGATCAGAACTGATATTGTCTATATCGTATCTAAAGTGCTAGGAACACTGTTTCATCCGGTTCCTCCCAACAGATGCCTATACAGATGTTCTGGAAACGCCTGTCTGTGTGTTTATTAATGACCATTTCCCAAGACAACTGCAAGAGATTAAGAAGAAGCCCTGTCTTCCTTTCCTATCCCCTTCATCATCATACTTGTTACACAACTAACATAATTTTGGGAGATAGATTAGGCTGGGAAAAGCCAACACAGAAATGTAATTTGAAATTCCACCATGCAGAGAAACTACTTTTCCTAGGGAATTTAGGCCTTAACCAATTGATGTGATTATCAGTTTTCAAAGGCCTTGAAATGTGTACATTTTGTACACATTGAAGTGCTTTAGATTTGCTTCTGCTGCTTCTGTATCAGCACCAGCAGTGTCACTATTATATTTTAAAATGATCTTTAAACCTGCTGAACCACCTGGGACTAGCCACAGAACTTGTACAAGGAAGGCTGTATTTTTCCTTTTATGTCTTCAAATACACTGCCAGCCTCTATCTTATTGCTACGCTGCAGTTGCGGTTAGAATACAGTGATGGGCAGTGAATGACATGGACACCCCGAGTGGGCATGGCTGATGCCCTGAGATCCTACCAGGTCATGGATGGGGCAGAGTGGCTGGGGTGGGGAAGCTGCTAGGGGCTCTGACTTGCATTTCCCACCATGCACCTCCTCACTGGGCTACTTGGTGCTGTACACCGGATGTGAAAATGTCCATGTCTCTAAAATTAAATGATGTGCCACGTGGAGTAACTGGCATGAAACAACTTTGTGTTCGTTCTGTGTCCCATAACCTGGAGCACATCTATATAATTGTAATTCTCTAAAAAAAAAAAACAAAAATAAACACACCCTGGCTGGAGTGGCTCAGTGGATTGGCGCCAGCCTGCCAACCCAAGGGTCGATGGTTCGATTCCCAGTCAGGGCACATACCCCGGTTACAAGCCAAGTTTCCAGCCTGGTCCCCAGATGGAGGCAGGTGAAAGGCAATCATACATTGATGATTCTCTCCCTTTCTTCCTCCCTCCCTTCCCCTCTCTCTAAAAATAAATATTTTAAATTTTAAATATTAAACACTGAAAATAAAAACAAACAGAGTAATTTGATTTTGTGTGTGTGTGTGTGTGTGTGTGTGTGTGTGTGTTGTTGGCAAATGCCTCTTTATGTCAATAAATAAGTATAGACATTATAACATTGGTGGCTGTAAAGTATACCATTGTATGATCTATAACAATTTAAACAGTCTCCCATCATGGGACATTTGAAGTGTTTGTGCTTTTGGGTGACACCCCTGGGTCGCAGGGCCATGGTCCTTGGCCTGCCTCTGGGTGCAGCCCCAGCTGCCATGGTGAAATGTCACAAGAGCTCAGACCCCTCGTTGCTGGCAGCTCTAGGCCAGCCAGCACAGGGGCCTTCCCAATGCTGATGCAGCAGGGAAGTAATGAGAGAGAGTTGTCCCCTCTGCCCCAGCAACCTTCAACCAATGGTGGGGCAGAACTGGTGAGGAAATGCTGTAGCCCCCTGTCCTTCCATAGGAAATCTCCAATAGGCCTTTTGAATAACCCCCATGAGGGTGCAATAGAGTTGAGCCCCAGATCCCAAAGCATCCTCATTAGATTTGCTTTGCCTTCTTCCTTTCCTACTCTCTCCCTCTGGCTTCTCAGGATCATCTTGGAAATAAATCCACCTGGGCAGGTCTTGCTCTCAGACTCTGAATCAAAATGAGGATGATGACAACGATGCACCGGATGTCCTTGAATGTACCTCCCTGCTATTGATCTACTTATTTCCTTAGGATCAATTCCTAGAATTGTACATTGCTGAGTCAAAGGGCACTGACTTTTAAAAACAAGCTCAAACTAGTGCTCTGTTTCACAGAGTTGCTAACTGTAAGAGGATTGATTGTATTTTATTTGCCTGCGCCTCTTCAATCCCAGAGCGATCGTGAAGCGAAGCACCGCCACTAGCTTCCTGTTGTCTACCCTGCCCTCCCCAGAGCCTGCGGTAGCCCTGCCTTCCACCACCCACCTCCAAAGCATAATGAATGGAATAATTAGAATGCACCCCCACTGCCTCCCAGATAGACATCTCACTTTACTGCTTGGTAGTTATTAAAAAATGAGTAGTTATTTTGCAGCTGAAAAGACTACTTATGGGAAAAGTAAAAAGCAAGAAAAACATTTACTCATAATTTAAGCCACAAGATAAAAACAACCACCAGATAAAATGTCTATTTCTCAAACGGCTCAATCTTTATATCATAGCAGCAGTGGAACTCTTAATTATAGGCAGTAAAGTCTCTGGATTTTATTTTGCACCCAGCATCAGTGGTAAGAAACGGAGCAGAAGTAACTGCCTGGAAGAGGTCCAGAGGTGCTTTGGCGGGACAGCAGTGAGCTGTCACTGGAGGGAACACCGGGGAGAGGCAGTGTCAGCGCTGGATTTGGATAAACCATAGCCTTTCCATGAGAGGGGCTGCTGAGCATATGTTCGCATGTATAATTTATATCAACACATATGTGATTATTTTAGAAAATAAGTGAACTATTTCTAAATCATTTAAAGAGGCAATGTACCTTTTTGACATCTTTCAGGATGTCTATTTTTTAAAAATTTG
Organism: Noctilio leporinus; assembly: GCA_004026585.1. NCBI lineage: Eukaryota > Metazoa > Chordata > Mammalia > Chiroptera > Noctilionidae > Noctilio > Noctilio leporinus. The sequence goes on along the minus strand of PVIW01001899.1, from coordinate 9,671 downwards.
TGGACAGAGGAAAGTTTTATTTGACTTTCGAAGGCAAGCTGGACATAGCGTACCAGATTTTAATGTATATTCCCCCTCTCTTTCTTACCCCAACTCCATTTTGAAATCCCAGTTTTTCAGGAAGTCTATTTTTAAATGGTATATAAAATCTTTCTCTTGGCAAACACATGCAGGTTCTGCCCTGTTGGATGGTTTAAAAAGAAAGAAAGAAAGAAAAAGAAAGAAAGAAAGAAAGAAAGAAAGAAAGAAAGAAAGAAAGCAAGCAAGCAAGCCTTTCTTGGCTGTGTTTGCCATCAACATCAGCAACTGCAGCAAGGCATTCTGACTGCTATTTATTCTGTCATAATTACCATCACCAAACTTACATGATTACAGTATTAGTAATTCTGTTGATTATGAATAGCATCAATGCTACAATATATCAGCAAAGACTGGCAGCATTATGGAGACATGGTCCATACACACATGAAGAGTTGTACCTTTGAGAGTTATAATTTAAACATTTCCCAGAAAGTGTTATCCCCACTGGGCCTCTCTTTACAATCGCTCATATAAAGGCTTCGTTTAAATGTTACTACCATTCTCCTTGTTCAGCGTCTCTGTGGCCTTCTCAAATGTCCTTCATGCAGCCTGGGTTATATTTTGTATTCAAAAGAAAATACCTTGACAGTATACGGACCCGGTAATGTCCTGGTTTCTTCAATTTGCTAAAAGCAGGGACACTGGATAGTAAAAGCCCACTAGAGCCAATTCTATTTCTATTTTAACAGTGATTGATTTTCCTTTAGGCAAGAGTGCTATAGAGGGAATTCTTGTAGCACTGGATCCTTTTTTTTTTTTTAAACAGATTTTATTTTTTTGAAGGAGACAGACAAAGAGTACAATTGGGCCTTTATGCAAAGCACTGACATATCATAGAGGGAATCTGCATTTATTGCATTTACTGTGTAATTTTAGTTTTCAGAATTTATTTCACAGGGTCACCTGAGTAAAGAGAATTCCCCTGCAGAACAATGTATTTCTGTCTTCTGCAATGTGTACTCTCCTTCGGAGGAACGATGCTGTCCTTTCAGGAGGTAAGTATTGAATAAAGCTGACATATTCCTTGTTTTCAGCTATTACCGGCTTCCTGGGAGCATGTTTTGTTTTTTTTGTTTTTGTTTTTAACATAAATTTTTCTTTATTGATTCAAACTAGAAAAACTTTTCAGTAGTAATGATATTTAGTTAACTAAGGGAAGTGCATTTTGGGCAATTCCCTGGTCCATGGAAAGAACATATGAGTGTGTGTCTGTGTACAAAAACATATTTGATTCATTTTAAGTTGGGTTTATACAAACAGAAATATATAAATTAGTATCCTGATCATTGACATACTACAGCTTGATGTTTTATGGATTTACTTTATGCTCATATGAAGGCCTTATATTTTAAAGTTTTCTAGGAAAATGAAATTTCTAAATACTCTGTTCTGTTGTTAGATCATTTGTCTTGATGGAAAGATATAGAAAAGATGTCATGTTAGGTAAAGACTGAAGAGAGGATAATTGTAAAACAGATAAAAATACACAGAATGTATTATCCCAACCTTCACTTCAAAATATGTATTTGTTACACTAGAAGGAGTTTTGAAGCAAATAAATCTTTTGTTTGGCTCCTAAATTTATTTAAAATTACATTTGTATTCTGCTTCCTCTTCTAACCATTTTGTAGCTATATATAGACACCAAAATAATGAAGCACATCAATAATGAGCTGTTCTGTGCAGACCCAACTTAAAAGAAACAACAGTGGTAGATAATCAGCATTGTAATTTTTATTCTAAAAGGATAAAGAAAAGTCATTCCCATTGTGGTGCTTATTTGTAGCATGAATTAACCTTCCTTACAAATAAAATCAATCTTCCTATTCTACTTGACTCTTCCCAAACAGAATATACGTAGACTGTGCAAGGTTATTGAACATTTCTGAATAGCAACAGCCTTCAGATTCTTGCACTAATTGTTACAAATGTCAGGTAGAGATATTCTAATGGCATTTTCTTATAACCACTGTAACTATGAAACAACTTTTTACAAGGCCCCAAAATTTGGATGAACATAGAACATATCCAGTGGCTCAAATGGCTGGTTGGGTCTCACGTAAATATGCGCAGGCATGACACTGAGCTGGCTTTCATTTTGTATTTACTCTGACTGAAGATCTCATGGCTTCAAAAGGGATGAATGATATTTATTCCGATACTTCCAGAATACTTCTATGTTCACGTACCATTTAACACCAGGGGTATCTTGTGAGCAATGAACCATTGCACCATTAGGAGATTTCATGTCATTGGGCAAACATCACAGAGTATATTTACAGAAACTAGATGGTACAGCCCACTCCACACCTCAGCTAGATGGTATAGCCCACTGCTCTAGGCTACAAACCTGTACAGCATGTTACTGTACAAAACAACACGTGATTAGAAGCAGCAGAGAAAAATGATGCAATCAAGAGACGCAGTAAACACAAGATATGTGAGGCTGTTGCCTGCATAACAGGGCATACGGTTTCACAGCACACTTTCTTAATAAATAGAAAATTTCCACTTACTTTTAATACCTAGAAAGTCAAATAACAATCAAAATATCATGTAGTAAATACATAAACCAATAACGTGGTCATTCATTATCCTTTGCAAGTAAGTCCTTACCTGCATATAAATGTGTGTGCTGGATTGTACGTGCCTGGCCGCACGGATTGGTCCTCACCTGCATCAACACAGGCACGTGAGTCAGGCCTTGCTGCATGCCTCTAAAATGGCTACAGTGGAATGGAATTTTTCAGCTCCATTATAATCTTTCGGGGCCATCATCATATATGGGGTTCATGTTGATCCAAACACCACTACGTGGCATAGGACCATGTCCCTAAAGAGAAGAGGACGAGCATGGTCACAAAGCCTTCAGTGAGAGTCACGTGTTGCTTGCTGATTTCTCTAACGTGGGGAGCACTTGCCCTGTGTGGGGCTTGTCTTCAAATCTGAATGACCAGGAGATGGTTTGATTAGAAATGTACACACCTCAGCAGGCACGGCCCACCCAGGAGGTGGGAGAGTTGGACTGCTTTTTCCTTCCCTGGTTTGATTTAATTCTTTGGTGGCTCAAATATAACTTAAGCTTGATTAAACTTGAAAACCAACTGCCAGGAGGCCTGTGAAATCTTTATCCCTAAAATTAGGAACAGCAAACATTTGGCTCAGATGGTTTCTGAAGGCAAAGGTTGGGACGGGATTTGAGATTCCTACATGCTGGCCCATGTCCCTGTGCCAGGCCACCATGTGAACACCGTTCCTGGGCAAAATGAGAAAGGTACGAAAGATATGATCACGTTTTCCCAAAAGTTAAATAGATTCCATTTTAATTACGCACTTTATCTATAGTACAGCTCCCTTGGTTTGTAGCGCCACATTGTTGCTAGTAGCTGGAAATTAATTTCCCATGCCTTAGCTTAGAAAACTAAGAAGTCAACAATTGGAATCTGTATCAATTCCAATTTCTTTTCTAAAGTTTTAATGGGCCTTGCAATCCAAAATTCTGAGAACCACTGGTCTAAATAATCTTCGTTCAATAAATATTCATTCATCTACTTGTTTTATGTCACACAAAAGAAAAATGATAACTACCCTACCAGAGAATTAAAATAATAAAATCAACTAACATTCACTGCACATAGCATTATGCTAAGTGTTTTATGTACATTATTTTCTGCAACTCTTGCAACACGCATCAGACCAAGACACCCAACCAAAAGCAGAGGGGATGGCACTAGTCAGCACCAGTGACCCGTCCTAGGGTCCCTCCCATAACTGACTTGCTTTTTCACCCTCCTAAGAAAACAAACTATTAATGGTATCTCTAGGGAGGTGGCATGGTCCCAAAGAAACACTTCACATTTTTTAATATTCTGCTTTTTCATGAAACCAAAGCTTGAGTCGTGAGTGGGGTGGGTAGGGTGTGGCAATGAAACCAAACAGAAAATTAGGCCAGGGTTAGAAACATCCTTGTACGATGTATGGAACACCTCCAGTAGGTCGTTTTCCAGGTAATCAGAGACCACTTGTCCAGATGGCCTAAACTTCCCAGCTCAGAAATCCAGCCATATCCCTCTTTGCTTCACTTGGTACTGTTTTGGGCTCCGTGATTCTTGTGAGCACGTCTGCATAGCTGAAGCACTAAATGTGGTGTGAACAGGAGCTAGCTTCTAGCTATAGGTGATGGCTAATTATAGAATGGGGGAAAACCCACAGTACTTGGGTTTTAACTGAGCTAGTTTAACTGTAATGCTGAATCCAAGATCAAAGGTAGGAATGTCAGTATATGCCAAGGCCACTGGGAACTACAATGCAATTCTTTCGTCACTGAGCCTGCATAAGTTAGGTTGTCATTTTGATGCTATTGACATGCTCTCTGGGAGAGTTAAGAAATTTCTTGTTCTTTTTGTGCCAGAGCAGGGAGGGCTCAGAAAGCATTTTGGCTTGGACACAATAAAGGGAGTGATCACCTGTAAGTTGCCAGAGCTAGCTCTACCCTTTGGGAGGGGCGTGGGATGTAGGGCCCCTAGAAGATAATCATTTGGCTGCTGCTATGGGTGGAATTGTGTCTCTTCACCCCCCAAAATCATATTTTGAAGCTCTAACTCCAGTACCATAGTGTTGGGAGATGAACCCTTTCGAAGGTAACCAGGTTTAGTGAGATCATGAAGAGAGGGACCCTCATGATGGGGTTAGTGCCCTTATAAGAAGAGGAAAAGACACCAGAGCTCTCTCTCACTTGAGGACACAGCGAAGAAGTGACTTCGGCCAGCAAAGGAGGATGCCCTCACCGGGGCCCAGTGCTGCTGGCACCTGTCCTCCAACATCCAAAACTATGAGTAAATAAGTATCTGTAGTTTAAGCCATGCCACCTATGATATTTATCATAGCAGCAGAGCTAAGACTACTGTCCTTTGGACTGTGAGAAGATAGCTCAATAGGAGTAAAAAGATGTTGTAACCAGTCTTTCTTTCTTCACTTTCTTTTTCTTTCTTTCTTTGTTTTCTTTCTTTCTTTCTCTTTCTTTCTTTCTTTCTTTCTTTCTTTCTTTCTTTCTTTCTTTCTTTCTTTCTGACTTTCCTTCTCTCTCTCTCTCTCTCTCTCTCTCTCTCTCTCTCTGTCTGTCTCTCTCTCTGTCTCTCTGTCTCTGTCTGTCTCTCTCTCTCTCTCTTTCTTTCTTGAGGGGGCTTGGGAAAGGAATAGCAGCTGGACCCCAAGACACATGAAACTGTGGGGAGTCAGGGGAGAAAGATCTGGTCCATAAGTGAGCAGATGCCTGGCTCTCTTCTGACCCAGGACATCAAGAGCTGCGACTGGAGGGGGACAGAGGGGAGCAAAAAGGGGATGGATGTAATACAACAACAATAAAATTTAAATTAATTAATTAATTAATTTAAAAAAAAAAACAAACACTGGAGTATATAGTGTATAAGGAAGCAGAAACCGAGCTAATAAGCAAAGTAAGTGTTTCTTTGGAAAAAAAAAAAAGAGGTGCGACTCTAAGCAGGGAGTGTCATCTCTGGCCATCCCTGACCTGAGAGATTGTCTGATCCATCTGAGAAGGTGCACCGGTGATGGTGCAGCCTACTGTGATGGGTCAGCTTGTGGGGCCAGCTCTCAGCAGAGCCCATAGGCAGTGGCACAAGGGAGTGGCAGAAACAGGGCCAAAGGACTTCCAGAGCCTCTGCGAGTAGATGTGGCTGACTTCTCGTGCATCCTACGTAGCCTGCAGCCTCTGACAATTCAGTGGGAGCCGGGCACTCACAGGGAGAAAACAGATTTGCTGACCATCTGGCATAGGGAGTCCTAAGCTGGTCTGTATTTTTTAACTGGAGGAATAGAAGATATGTACTTGTATTTGTTCCCTTATTTTGAGTTCTTATAATAGTCAGTATAAATAAAGAAAAAAATAGCTTCTTTTTTAAAAATAAAAAGAGTGTATTTATTTATTTTTAGAGAGGGGAAGAGAGGGAGTAAAAGGGAAACATCAAAGTGTGACCTTTTGTGTGCCCCCTATTGGGAACCTGGCCTGCAATCCAGGCATGTGCCCAACTGGGCATCAGGCCAGTGACCCTTTGGTTTGGGTCCACTGAGCCACACCAGCCAGGGAAAATCAGCTTCTTTTGGTAGGGAAATCTTTCAGAGCCAGTATTTTATGCACAAGGCCATGGGCCCAGTACTTTGTCACCTAGGTTGTAACCCCAGTCCTTCCGATTTACCAGCTGTGTCACCTTAAACAAATTCTTTTATCTCCATGTGCCTCATCTGTTGAATGAATGTGATAACACCCTACAGTGAGCATTAAGCATAAAGTATTTACAACTGCACCTTGTACAAAATAATTTCTTATCCATTCCCAATCTAATATTTTATAGAAGAGGTAACCAAGACTCAGAAGTAACTCTCCAGTCACAAAGCACCTTAGCATGGTTACTATTTAGGAACATGGTAGGGTGAGCAACTGGCTCAGTTTTCCCAGAACTATCTTGATTTTAGCATTGCAAGTCCTGCATTCTGGGCAAACTGGGACAATTGGTCCCTCTACAGTGAGGAGAGTGAAGTCACACGAAGTGGAATCAGCTGAATAAGCCGTGACCACAGAGAGTTTCCTCAGAAAAGGAGCAATGTTGCTACTGAAGCTATAACTCCAAATGCAAGCACTTGGTGCAGGACTCTGAGAGCAGTTAAGAAAGCCTCTGTCGGGTTGTGTGTGACCGTATAAAGCAGAGGTTCTCCAGTGATGTGTTTGATGGTCAGGAATTCCCAGACTGGCTTTCTATCCCCTGGGGGAACTCCAGCCAGGTACATGTGGTCTGGGCTCATAAACTGGCCATCTGTCCTGACATTTACAGAATGGAGTTCTGAATAATAAGCTAAGATTGCATTTGTAGAGCATTTATCTCCAAGGAGCTCGGTGTTCTTGGCAGTCATGATTTAATTAATCCTCACGCTGTCTCTGGGTGACGCAGAGCAGGCAGGTGGAATTATCTCTGTTTTGCAGATTACATGACTGGGAGGTTCGCCTGGTTAGAAGGGGCCTTGGAGATGCTGCACTCTGATAATGGGTTTGATTTGGTTCCCATCCTTTCCAGGGAGCCTTAGACTTGATGTGGCTCTAGCGAACCCTCAATGACCATTATAAACGATGCACTCCGTAGTGATAGTCCATTTATCTTTGCTTGTCACACCATGTATTTGGTCGTCCCACGGAACAGCCTGTGCCCAGTAGGCGGAGAGCTCAGGCCAGGCCTCTAGACCTCTAGAGGTCATTCAACGCTCCGGCCGTTCCCTGAATGAAAAATGTGCACCCCGTGCCTTTGAGTAAATGGTGAGATCTTTACTAATTGATTCAATAATGAATTAATAATTGAGAAATGCCCTGCAGCCCAGCCCACACCCTTGCCTCCGGAGCAGTTCAGTCCAACAGGAAGGGGATAAGTGAGAATAGGAATTGATTTCCCATCAGAAGAGACGGGCTGCCCAAGGTGGTGCTTAGAATAACAAAATGACATTATCAGCTAACATGCACTGAATTCTTAAAGCCCACCAAGCCCCAGTCTATGCATTGGGTATGTATCGTTGCTACGGACGGAATGTTTGTGCCCCTTCAGGTTCATCCACTGAAACTTAATCCCCAGTGTAATAGTAGCAAGTGACAGGGCCTTTGGGAGGTGACTGGGGTATAAACGAGGCCTCAGAGAGCTCCCTCACCCCTTCTGCCACGTAACAATACAAGGAGAAAACAGTCCTCTGGGAACCAGGAAGTTGGCCCTCACCAGATGAAGCCTGCCAATGCCTTGATCTCGGACTTCCCAGCCTGCAGAGCTATGAGAGATAAATGTTATGTAAGCCTCCTTGCGGAAGGCATTTTTGTTCCAGCAGCTTAAATGGACTAAGATGACTAATTCATTTAATCCTTCTCAGTAAGGCAGGACTTAATTTTTCAGATAGGGAAACTGAGGCACAGAGAACTTAAACTTTACTAAAGGTTGCAGAACTCACAAGTGTCAAGACTAGAATTTGAATCCAGGCATGTTGCTTTCAGAGATCTTAGACTTAACCATTATGCTATAGGGAAGGTTAAGGTCAAATGCTTAAGAAATAACTTCCTTTTCATTAAGTGGAAGCACATTCTGCATAAATGACAAACCCAATGATTGCTTGCTCTTTGGTCAATCCTCAGATCCTCTGATGGGGAGTGAGGCGGATGAGAAGAAAGTTGTGGCTCTCTAACCTGAGGAGGGGAAGTGGCAGTAATGAGAACAGCAGCGGGTTAACCAGGATTGAAGGCCTGTCTCGGTTTAACTTGTTTCCCAAACACGTCATTCAGGCCAATAAGAAATCAACCTCCTTACTTTATGCCCAATGCCTCCACATTTACCATGGTTTGCTTATAGGGATACAAGCCCACCATCTATTGAGATCACAGCTACAGCAACTCAATTTGTCCCTCGTGCAAGTCAGGGGAAGGTAGGGTGAGGGAAAACTCAGAGATAAGGAAAGACTTTGGAGACAGTGTGCTAGGGGAGAGGTTGTTTCATTTGGGAACATTTCTCTAGTTCCAAAGGACCAGAGAGTTCATTGTGGGCCCAAGGCATTCTCTGAGTCAGGAGGCCCCTGCCACCATTTGTGGCCACGGAAACAGGACCTCAAGAGCACAGAGCACTTGCAGGATGAGAAGTGCATTGATGAAAACTAGTTTTTGTGACAATCCTAAAACAGTGCAGGATGATATCATGAGTAAGGTCTTAAATCAAGTCCCACAGACAGGTGCCATCAGTAGTTGCTTTTGTAAACCTTTGGAAGTTGCCACCAGGTCCTTGGGAGTGAGAACAATTCAGCACAACTGGTTTATACTTCTGTTGTACTTTTAGAACACAAATGTATCACTTGCCAATTTGGACGTTACTCAGGCAGTCAAAAAAATGTGAGTGTCAGCACCCCTCAATTTACTTCTGCCTTTTCCTGCCTCAGGTTCCCTTAAGTGAATTTCCCCCTATAGTCAGGGTGGGGCAACAGTAGGTTTACAGTTGCGAATAAGCAAAACACAGAGGTTAAACCTATTTTGCCCCACCCTGTATTCTGTCAGGTCTCCCAGTTCCCAGACCGCTGGAGGCAGAATGCACACACCTAGTGTAAACACTGTTCTTGCCTTTATCACCAATCTCTCCCTGGACACCGGGTCCCTCCTTCCCTGAGACAGAGCTGCTCATCCTCTGGGCCAGACTGCAGATCCTCGTAAGACTGGATTCCTGTGCAGTCCAGCAATTCCTCTGGAGTCTTGGGACCCTTAGCATTCCCAAGGCTTGGAGGTAATCATTCATACAGCACATGTTTTGTGTCAGGCACTGTGGTAGGCACTGCGGACAGTGCAATGAATAAGATGGACAAAGTCCTTATGTAACAGAAACACTCAGCAGGGAGTAGGAGGTCGAGCCATAGATAGGGGCTCTAACTTAGAGTAGGATCTGTTTTTTTCCCGCGCTAGGTCCCTATCCTTTGTTCCCAGCTCGTGATGCTTTGCCCCCCCTTGCTTCTGTTTTCCCGCGCTAGGTCCCTATCCTTTGTTCCCCGTTTGTCCCCGCCTATGCCCA